>JAGVSQ010004715.1:0-18867 GCA_022683975.1 Rhyacophila evoluta | reverse complement strand
TGTGTTAGTGTGAGCACTTCAATGTGTGAGCAAATGTCATGTGAGCATTTGTCATTTGAGCAAATGTCTGTGTGCATTTGTCATGTGAGCAAATTTCATGTGAGCAAATGTCATGTGCGCAGTTGTCTGGTTACCTAAAAAATCACATACATATACAGCAAAAAAGTTATTTGCATTCGAACTGAATGAATACTTTGAAAAAAAAATACATGATACATATTGATTATAATGTGGTAACAATTTTCCAGCTACAATGAAAATACAAGCATCGTTAAAAATATTTATTATGCATTACCTATTATTTTTTTTCTCCTTTCTCGATAATTTCTCTATATTTTCATTTAAGTGCGAAGAAAATAAAAGCAGCACGTTAACGATGCTTGTTCAATTATTCGCTTCGGTAGACATTTTGGCACTAATTAAACAATTTATGAACATACACGTTACACATTACAATACAGCGAATGTAATAAGCCATTCGAAAAAATGGCGCCAATTTGTATTTTTAAACGATAATTCGAATTCCAATTAACACTTACAATGAAAAGCCCAATCGCCACAATCTGTTACATTCTTCAATTTAAATAAAACTGATAGTTGTTACAAAAAAGTATTGGACTTGTATCTTCATATAGAAAAGGCTATTTTAGTATTTGTGAAGTGACCTAAGCTGATGAGAAATGCTAAATAATCTTTATAATAGCTATAGATTGCATTAATTAATACGTGTAATTAAAATGTCTCTATCTATTTACAGATAAATCAGAGATTTTCGTTAATAGTTTGGATTAATTAATACCATATATATCTTAACAGCTTTAGAAGTTATATCAACAGATTTTTTCACGAATTTATTTTCGGCAAATCGCTCAACTTATTGGACATCTAATTCCAATACCGGTGCGCGTTACAAATCAGCCACAGGGGTGACGATTACTCAGACTATGATGAAAACTTAATACGTAATGTGTATAAATTCGTGGCTGTGTTACCGAAATTTATAACTCACAGTTATGAATAAATTTGTGTATATATTTGTGATAATACTTTCTCCGTAACATCGTCTTTTGTCTTTTATCACTTAATTAATTTTGCGAAAAATAAATTGTAAGGAGCCAATAGTGATATGAATTCTCGAAAAACGTATAATTAAAATATTAAAAACAATTTAAAACATACTTTAATAATAATATAAGGTATATAGAATAAATTGCGTATATATTTTATTGTGTATTGTATGTGGTGGAATTCACTTTTCAATCTGTCAAAATTGGAACCACCTTTCAGTGAAATGGAAAATTTATAAAACTTGGAAAGTTAGATTTATAATTCCATTTTTCAATACGACAGACAATTAGTATCAATACTCAAAATAACAACATGGCCTCGATAGGTGTCAAGGTGAAAACATTGTCTAATAAATAACTTTAAAATACACAATGGACAACTAATAGACAAAAATTGCTGGTTAGCTATAGAGTTAGTTTTGATTACAGAATCGGTGTGAATTGATCCATTTTAATGCGATATATGTACGCTTAAAACGATTTAATTTTTACGCTGCTCTGCACACGTGTCTTGCGACGATTTCATATAATATATTGATACAATAATCTGCAAATCAAATTGATAATTTCCGCCGTTTTTTCTCGGAACTATATAAAATGCGTATCAAATCATGAAGTTATGTATTTTATGAATGTTTAAAAGAAACGAGTGGCGTGTCGAGACATCACTTTGACAGACCTCTCGTCCAATCGCCGGTATTACCATAACAAAAATCACGCGATGTATTTTTTATAAATAAAACTTTAACACGGCTAGCTATCATTTACTTGATATTTAGTAATTCACAAGCACTGTAAATATCGTAATAATATGATTGTTTATCACTATCATTCGACACACGCCGTGTCAGGCTAATCACGATACAGTCAAATTAATGCACCTGACAGTAGTAATTTGTACAGAGAAAACAGTTAGAAATACTTAAATAAATATTTATATGGCCATAATAATTTTTGATTATCAGCCCGGATCGATCGACAATGTACACACACGACTGTCGGAAATTTTTATTATGTCAACTTTTCCTTAGCCAAATTCGTCAAAATATTGTTACAACATCCCTCGTGATTTAAATATTCTTAAGATGACAATAAATAGCTGTTCACAATATTGATAGTTCAATCATTTGGTGACATTTATCAAATTCTATATCTCTTTATGTCTTAGCCACTGGTTCATTTTTTTACATTTACTGTGTAATTCCTATTCTACATACACCATACATCTACACGCAGGATCAAAACGGACGCAACAAAACTTTAACATGGCTTGCATTTAATTGCGTAACAATAATTATACTATAATTTTAAAACACACACACACACGGGTGTCATGTTGTCACAGTTGTAGTGTAGTGAAGTATATTTCTTTTTAACGTAACAGATACTAATTTTACGTATGTAGAGATAATATCTACAATATTAACAAAGCGGCCGATCCTTAACGGATAATGCATATTGATGAATTGATTTTCAAGATACTATTTTAGCAACTAAGTACACCCCATTACGTTCTTCAAACAATTTACTATCCGTGTACACCAAACCTTTCGTAAGAGACATTATACATACAGCTGCCGTTACCCCAGTAGTCGAGCATTTAAATAATACATATCCAGTTAAAATAGTAATTTAAAACTTAATTTATATAGCTCTCTACTTAAAAACAGTAAGTTCAAAAATCCAATCAACTCGAAATAGTTACAAATTCATGAATACTGCGGGAGAAAGTGGTTTAAAAATAACATAAAATTAGTTTAAATCAAAGCGTATTAAGCTTCACGCTCGATTGATCCATTTTTATGAACAGTTTAATATTAAAACTTCAAAATGATTATTATTAAACATGTGTTAAACATAGCTATCGTGTAAGAAATTTTACACGGTGCAGTTATAACTGTATATTATGATTGCATATTAATAATAATAATATTTAGTTTGATTTTTTGTGAATAATCACAGTAAAGAAAGTTTGATAGTATAAAGCTCTACTTACATACTTTTATCGAAAGTTATTAACTGTGTTCATTTAGACGATAAAAGTGTAGGTATATATTCTATTGACCCGGCTCGTTACTTCGTAGCAGTTGTGATACAATGTATACAAATATTTTGTTTCGAGTCAATAACACAACTATGTTGATATCAGTATATTGTAGGTTAACAATTTATTATGACTCTAATAATGCATTGAAATAGAAACCAAAGCAAAATATTTTACACAGCTTACACTTGTGGGGATATTATTAAAATCTGAGTACCTAATATTTCGAACCGATTTATATTGCTGTTCATGGCAATCTTTCGTTGGTGTTCTCTCACGCTACAAATCCTAACATCGTTGGTTACATAACCAATTGTACCTAATTGCCAAATAATCTCAAAGTAATTTTGATATTTAAACATCACTGCAAAGAAGAAATCAGCAAGATTTATCTTACTGTTGAAATATATCACACTCATATTTCAACAGTAAGATAAATCTACTAATAAAGATAAATATATTGTTGGCAATGATATATCAAAAATCAAAAAAGTTCAGTGAAAAGCTGACAAAAAATACACGTAAACTAGCGATTGTAAAGGAGGCAATACACTCTACATTCGTAAGAGTGAGTTCAATCTAGAAACGTAAATAGCAATTATTAATAATTATTAGCAAGTAAGTCTCGTGAAAGCTGCTCAAGCCTAGATTCGTTTGAAAATAACTAGCGCCAACTGACAGCTCGGTTCAAAACTATTAAAAACTGGTAGATTTCAATCCTATATCAATCTTCAAAGTTTTTTTCCAGCGCTTTCTTGTAAGTCTTTTTTAAGATGATTATAAAAAAACATTTTATAAGTTTTACATTTAAATGGAAGCACACGAACATTAATGAGCTTAAACAATAAAATACTGTTTCTAGATTTTCATTAAGTACGTAATTATTGATAATAGTTTAAACATACCAAGATGTAATAACTGTATTTGACAATAGCATCTAAAAATAATAACCAATAAATGTAAGAAAGTTGTCATTTTTATTATATATGAGATAATTTGACAGAGCTGAGATTTTAAAATTACATGGAAATTGCACAAATTCTCGTAATTGTTCTTAAGTGCGAAATTAAAGTGCAGTTAGAGTTTAGCGGATGTGAATAGTTTTGACAGTTTCGGCTGACGTGTAATTTGCCAAAGTTTAATGGGGGTCAACTAAAAACGTGACGTCACGTAGTCCCCCGATGCGTAAATGAAAGTTTTTTTCGTCCAACGTACGCCGTTGCTCTTAAGATACTACGTAACTTATTTTCAAGATCGGAAAAACCCAAATAAAAGCTACCCACTCCCACTTGTATCAAATAAGCCGAAATATTTTTCAACGTCAAGGGCTCGTATTTTGTAAACAAAACGAAATGCGAATTAACGTTGTATACTATTAGATAATTATATGCAATAATACATAAGATGTTTTAACATGCTGACATGTTCTACGCAAAATTTGCAACATTTGTAAAGCGATTTTTTATAATTTGTACGCTTTGTTTGACCGCTAAAGGTGCCCTCTATCGATCAGCCACGTACTTACACCTCGTTTTAATAAGCGTATCTCGGAGCTCACATATCGAAAAGCGATCTACTTTATTCGACGGGAATGTCCGGGAAATTATCTAAAGCCTAGGTTGCCACCCAATCAAATGTCCTGACGTCAAAAATAAATACAATGAGAAATAGAGACTTATTTGGTCAAGCGGTTACGTGAAGAGATCATCGCGTTCGACGTATGACGCCGTATTTTTTTTTAAAGCTATGAATTTCGCCCTTGTCAACCAAGTCGGATGACCCGATGGGTTCAATAGCTGATTGGACCGACTTGGCAGCTGAATAGCCGTGGACTCATATGTGAGTCACCCTACGCTATACGTTTCTTTCCTATGAGAAATAACTCGGGAATGATTTAGTTTAATTGTGAACGTTAACGAGAGATGACAAAATATTATTTCAATATTTTGTACATTTCCTCGCGAATTTCGCCGACCACCATACAAAATTCAACACAAAATCGCGGACGGTAAGCTGTTAAGCAAGTCTTCCTGCTCCATAAACAATCTTGGATATTCCCACATGCGAATGCGATTAGAATCCTATTCTGGACAGCCACAAGAACGCGTTTGACTATTTACCTTTCCATAATTTAATCTCAACGCTTATTAAGGACAGCCAACGAAAATGTCTAATCTGGTTTTGCCGCTGAAGTGGCTGATATCATGAACGGCGATATATCGTTTGTTCAGCAATCAAATGGTTAATAACCATTTTTAATATATTTAGTTTTGGGTTTTTAAAATTCTGTCATGAATTTTATATTTATATATAAGTATCTATTCTAAAACGCCGTTTATATCATATTCGTAATTAATATACTAATCAAAAATGTCTCATGGATCTATTTAATAGTAATTAAAAATGTTTTATGGATGTAACAACACACGTAGAGTAAATAATATAGTAGGTTACTACTAAATATAATAAAAAAAAAATATTACCAAATAAAGCTACTAAATACGAAATTTTTATACGACTTAAAGATTCGAACCCGTCATTCTAAATCATAGCAATTCACAATCACGCTTACTTACTCACTAAACCACGAATAATGACACAACAATTTTACTTTCTTATAAATGAATATCTTCTTTCGAACGTTGGAGTATATTATTATGTTCGCTGCATAAATTGGATATACATTTGCAAACATCAATTTCTACACGATTCGTAGCGTAACTATTGTAAGGGGTAATCATTGTGTAAAAACGAATTATCCATTGACATTTAAATTACGACATGTTACAAAGCAACGCATAGACTACAAAGAAAGTTGAATTTGTCTGCAACACGAAAATAAATTTTCCGGGTTGTTAAAATACGCGGCATCATCAGAGAGTTGCGATTGTAAAAAATATTTTTTCCGAATGATTTTTAGCTTTCTTCGTTCTTCATACAATTGAATCAACGAACGGAAGTAAATATTTACGCATCATGAATCAAACAATAATAAATATATTGTCATTATACTAGAAATAAGGAATGCGTTTTTAAAACAATTTCCACATTGAAAAATATTCATGTACAACATATTATGTACCATATTGATCCACAATGAGAAAAGTTTGTACCAATGATTTTTTACATTATTTTAAAGCAATTTTTGAAAGATGTCCTCTCTTCACAATTGTGAACTATAAAATTATCTGAGCGAGATCTACTCACGCATTTACACTCTATTTACATCTGAAATTTGTCTCCCCGGTAGGCCGGAGCTGAGATTGTGGGTTTGAAACCCGCAGCTGCTGGATTTTTAAAATCCTGTAATGAACGATTTAATGCCCAAAGGGTTAGTAAATCGACTGGATATCAATGCTCGTGAAAACAAACTGTCTTCCATCTTCACACTAATGAGATCCTCCGTGTCTTATGCCTGCCACCTGATGTTAGTAATCATCAGACTTATGTAATATATTAGTATAGTAGGTGAATTTCACCGTGTTTTTCAACCCTAGTATTATTATAAAAGCACCTGGTATTAACTGGTATTTGCTCAATCCAATATTTCTATCATATTATCAGCATTAATAGGTGCTGCTGCCTTTTATATAAAAAACACTTGTAATACACTGTTTCACTTTTACTTATTGCGGTTCAGTTTGTAAGAACAGGGTTATAACAAAATCTGTAAGTGTAAACTTATTTACCGTTAAGTGCATGCACGCTTAGTTAGTGTTGCATCGAAATCGAGCGTTTTTACATCGATGTTCGAGAATCATGAAACTGACAAGACTAAAAAAGAAACTCAAATTCGACGGATGCATTAGCAAATGGGTTAAATGCAAGTTTTCTATCGGCCGAATTTGATTTAATAGTAAATGTATCGATACATAATCGAATCATTTGTACACATGAAGGTAATTTTCGATGGTTCTATGGCTAGAATTTTCATGATATTGATAAAGTTTAATGAAAAATATACGCCTCGAATAATTCACGTATCAATTTATTTTTTTATGAAATAATACAGAATCTGTCTACCATGAAGAAGTTGTAAGCGCGATCCGTTTCTGTTCCAACTTTATCGAAGTGTATATTTATATCCAGAAATTATGCCCAAAGGTTTAACAAATGGATATTATCATACGGCAAACAATGCGGTCATACAACACATATTAATGCTAGAGACCGACTTTAAGCGAGACATGAACAATGAATCACGAGTTTCAATCAAGATGTATTATAAGTTAATTGATAACTGGATAAATAAGTCTAAGTTATTTTTCATAATCGTCTTTACCTTTAATTATTTTGTGCAATACATTATATTTTGAAAGTAAATAAAAAATCTGTGAAATTTCGACAGCGAACAGAAAAGAAATGAGAAGTTATTACTAGTATTATGCAAGTAATGAGTGAGACAGAGTGAGCGATTTCAGCTCATATCTCGTTTGCTTGATTTTAAATTCGAGCCTATCAACAGCAAGCTATGGATTGCTAAAATTGGCATTTCGTACGAATTTCCACATTTAACAGATGTTAATATACGTCAAAATTATGCACCAAATCGTATGTTCCTCAAGTAAAGAAATAATATATTTATTATTAGCGTAAGATTCATGTTAGTATCACAAAAAGAAAGTAATAGAGATCAATTAAGAACGACTTTTTTTATTTTTCAGATTCTGTTCATGCTGGCTGTCTCCGGCGTGAATGGTGAAGAAACCTCCAACAGCTTGGCAAAATCGCGTCAAAAACGCGAACCGCCAATAATAGTGCACATACCGAAACGACGACCCAAGCCATCGTATGGACCACCTCCGAGGAAATACGGACCGCCGAAGCCGAAATACGGTCCACCAAAACCACACTACGGTCCACCAAAATCCAAATACGGACCGCCGAAACCAAAATATGGTCCGCCGAAACCGATTTACGGACCACCGAAAATGAAATACGGCCCACCAAAACATAAATATGGTCCACCTAAGCCATCTTATGGCCCACCGAAATCTTCTTATGGACCACCAAAATCAATGTATGGACCGCCACCTTCTTCCAATTACGGTGCTCCTCCATCGGACGATTACGGCGCTCCACCTTCAACAAGTTATGGCGAACCTCCGATGTCAAGCTATGGCGCACCTCATAAAAACTTTGGTGAACCATCTTCAAGCTATGGTGCTCCACCCTCAGACAGCTATGGTGAGCCACCTATTTCTAGTTATGAAGCGCCGATTTCATCAAGTTACGGAGCACCGCCATCATCAAGTTACGGAGCACCGCCATCATCAAGTTACGGAGCACCGCCATCATCAAGTTACGGGGCACCGCCATCATCAAGTTACGGGGCACCGCCATCATCAAGTTATGGAGCGCCGCCATCATCAAGTTACGGAGCTCCGCCATCATCAAGCTACGGATCTCCACCATCATCGAGTTACGGATCTCCACCATCATCTGGTTACGGTGCTCCTCCGTCTGATAGTTATGGTGAACCACCATCGACAAGTTATGGAGCGCCATCAAAACATTCCTACAATACTGAGCCGATTGCGAGTTACGGGGCACCAAAGAAAACTTATGCAAGACCTTTTGGATCAGGAGAGGATTTTAACAGTGGGTATCAAGATCAACAAGGCGATTCATATGAAAGCGGCGGGCACTCATTCGGGTCGTCCAGTTACGACTCGAGCTATGAACCTCAACAATACCACAACCCCTCGAAGCAATCATACCACCAATCACACCAGAACAGTTACAGTGCACCATCAACTAGTTTCAATTCCAATTATGATTCTGGTGATCACTCTTACAGCCCCACAACCTTCGATTCATCTTCAAGTTATGAGCACTCTGGATCCAATTACCCCGATATATCTGTACCGGCATCAGACTATTTTGGTGCACCGACTTCCTATAAAGGTGGAGGAAGCCACTCCAGCTATGAATCTTACGACAGTGGAAATGGATACAATGATCACTCTGCTGCCTTCTCCAGTAAAAGGCCAATCAAAGTTGCACCAATACAACCATTGGATGTTATCGTCACCAAACGACCAAAACGAAAGCCTCAAGGGAATAAAGTACAAGTAGTTAAGGTTACTAAAACCAGACCAACCGGTAAAAAACAAAAGCTATATTCACAAACTGTTACTCCTATTGTTGGGGGACAATATGCTGAACCGCCAGTGAGAAATGTAGGTAGTTCATATTCTACCTCTGATATTGATAATAATCCGTTCAGTTTGGCACCAGTAGATGCTACACAATATGGTAACTATAAGAGTAGCAATATGGCCTTTAGTCCACAAAACGTCAACGATGTATTTACAGCCAATAAAAGACACATGAGTGAAGGTTACCAACTAGAGAACGGTAATGAAGGAGCGCAAAGTAGAGTAGAAAATGTAATAGTCGGTAAAAAGTCAACCAAAGAAGACTTATCTCCAGCAAGTGAGATCACATTCAGTAAATCTATATCACACAGTTACTACGCAGGCACTGCACCTGATCCCTTCTACTCATCAACTGTTCCAACCACGTTAAAAAAACAAAATGAAGAAGTCGTTATTACGACAACCGATCATGATATTTTATCACCCAATTATTTTGACAGCTTGCCTGAAATAAAATTGTCAGAAAAGACTTCACAACGATTTCGTGATATAACAGCAGTCGATATAGAAAGATCATACCGAGATACATCAACTGAGAAATCAAATAACTTCTCTCCATCACCATATGATACACACATACGAAACCATAGAACAACATAGAACCAATTAAATATTAATAAAATAGGTGAGGTTACCTGTAAGTGTCTTTTGTTAGTTGAATGAATGAGTGAGAATTAATCTGTGTAAAATTATAACAGTATGAAGTTCTTGTTTTGTTACAAAAAATTTATAAAATCCTGTAAATTTTCAATTAGCTGAGGTATTTTTGGAAAATTCACAAAATTTTTAAATATCCATTGGTATAAAAACTTTGCCAAAAATATGTAATTTAAATTAATGTGTCCTAATTTGTGAGCAATAAATAAGTGCATGTAGCAGACTATTCAACATGTTAAAATTTTCGCAAGTTTATCTCTTAATTGTTAAGAGTTGGATGGAAAATTATGTTAAAATTTAGCACATTGAGTGAAAAAAAATTATTACCATACAGGATAGTAAATATATTATTATGTTATTAATTTCTTCAACCAAACTTCCTTATCATGTATTCACAGACTGTCAAATATAGCCTCCATAACTGTTATAATTATGGTGAAGTACTTTATAAAACGATATATAATATTAAATATTCAAAGTTTACTTATATGTAAAGATATTTTTTGATACACCATCATATTTAATGAATAAAACTGCTGTGTAATTTAAGACATTATAATAATATATCTAATTGATGATTCCCAATACTGAATAAATTTATATAATATCGAAAAATCAAAGAGTGCAATTTGTAATGCAATAATTTAAGACATTATGATTAAAATTATTAAGGAGTTTGAAATGATTCAAAGGAAACTTCAAAATCCTTTAAAGGCATTATTAATTTATTAGTGATAATACTTGTGCAATAAAAAAATTAATTTCCTTTATAGAATACTTCATTGTCATGCAGCTATTAACTAAAGCAAATACATCATTCCTTATGATGATAGCGAGGTAAATAATATCTCTTTCCTATATAATGTAAGAAGTAGTTTTAGTCGAGCCATGTTTACCATCAATAAGAGCTTCATAATAGATTCTGTTTTATATGACTATGTCAACTTGCATACTCATCATTGTGGTACGAATTTGGTGTATGGTTATAATAAATATAACTGCTTTTAATTATTTCACCTTAAACCATTTTTTAAGATGAGAATCATATAATAAGTTTAACGATAAACATGTGTATATATTTATAAATACATATAAATGACTTTAAAAAGAAAATATAACACTTGAAAAAATTAAACTAGATTGAATGTTGAAATGTGAAATTGAAAGTTTTCAAAATGCATTGATTATGATGTGTAAGACTGTAAAATTAAAGTGCAATAAGGATTAAAACATACAAATTTCTACAATAGAGTTAAGAGGGGTTATATTTTTTTAATTAAGTAATTATATATTGATGTTTACTTTGAATAATGAAAATGTATTATGATTGTGACTAGAAAATGTTCATTTTCAATTTGTGATGTGTGAAAAATAAAATTATTAATAACTATGTGAAAATTATTATTTTTCTTTCAATAAACATATGGTCATAATCATCCGCATTATATATAATATTATATACATATAAGTAACTGACCTTGTATTCAATGAAATGACTCCATTGCTCTCCTTGGATGTATGTTTCAAAATCGCTGAAGAAGACGGGTCCAACATTTGTTTTGGGAAGATCCGGTAAATATTTCGCCAAATCCATCGAAGCATATGCCTTTTCAAGTAAGGCCTTCATGACAGGAATCAGGAATGAATACTGGTCATGATTTCCAACTGATAAAAAACCATAACAAAAACAATCTATTACTTTAAACATCAACTGTCAAATGAAAGGTTCAAATAACTGTGAAGATTATGTTAGGCATGCAAATTGGTGTCTGATATTTGATATTGTGACGGGTAATAATTTAATAGTTAATATAATAAGGTTTTCTAAATACACCTACTTGAATAAATTTCCACACACTCATTTGCTGCATAAAAAGAAAACCATGTAAACAAAAATATACAAAACTATGTTTTAAGCAAGAGTTTTTGTTCGCTAATGTAAATTTTGGTACCGATGAGTTTGATAACTTTTTCAAATGTTGTCATCGTTCCCGGAGTCGATCAGACAATTTCATTTTATTTAAAGAATCATCAATTATTAATTCCAACATTGTTGCGAAATGTATATAGAGGAAAACATGTATAGTAGTATAGTCAATAAGTGAAAAATAAAAATATTCAATCAAACAAATTTTACAAAAATTAACAACACACCTTCAATGGCTTGTTTCATGGCCGTGGAAACAGCACAAATGAGATATGCAGCAAGAGAGATAGCATCTCCTGTGACTCCAGGTCCGGCAGCTCGTACTAAAGAGTGTAAGAGGGCACAAGCAGGAGCAGCAAGGACTGCTCGACCACCGCTTGCAGTTCCAGCACAAGCCACAACTACGCCCAGGCCCAAGCGAGATAGCTCCCGCCTAACAGGATCTTGATCTTCATCAGTGAATACCTTCAGGGTGTCTACGAAAAAAATGTAATTGATTGGTTGCAATAACCACAAGTTTAAATGAATATGTGGAGAGCCATTTTAAATTTTAATATTACTTTCTTAATGTCTCTATTTCAAACATTGTACATGAAACTGATGCAAGCAACAATTTTATAAAAGTAAGATAAAACAATAGCATTGATAAATAATACTGACTATTTACAATTAAATTTCAAATAAAAAAAATATTATTAATGGCAATTTCTATAAAATATGTTTAATTTATATTTCCTTACCTAACAATGCAAGAACTCCATCTAAAAGCTTTGATGAACATTTCTTCGTATCATCTTTATTCGGATCAAGTACAACCAAGTCATATATAAGTCGCATCAAGTGAAGAGCATTGGATTTTGCACTTAAGGTGTTGCTTCCAGAATCTTTTAGATCTAACAAAGAAGCTTGTACTCCCATCTCAAGAAGGCGTAATCTTAAACAATAAAAAGATATTGGATTATTCAATCAATTATAATATAAGCAAACTATTCATTTAGGTTATTGAATATATTGATACATAGAAAAAGAATATTATATAACAACAGATAAAATAATATCACAGTAGACGTAATTTACGTAGTCTATGAATCTCATTTCACAATTCAACAAGCTGTGAACCAAGCAATTCAAACATGGTCAGTTTTGTTTTCAAATTTAATTGGAATGTGAAATGTACCATGTATTTATCTTTTTCTGAAATATTACAATTATTTGAATATATACCTGAGTTGTAAATGTGAACAATATAGTTCATTGTTCAGAGCAAGAAGATTTATACACGCCATAACTTGCCCACGTTCCTGGGGAACAAAAATCACACATGTATACATGTAAAAAATAATATTCAAAAAATAACATTACTTCAAAATTTGAGAGACACATATTATATTTATATATATTATATCAAATCACAAATAAAAAAAAAATATTTTTATATTGACAAAACAAGGTTAAGTCAGAAATTTTAAATAAGAGAGTCAATCATGAGAAATATTAACCCCATTAATCTTATTAGTACATGTGAAAAGTCCAAGTAAATTTTCCTATCAGACTCAAATGAAAATTAATTTAACGCTATATATTTTTCTGCATAACTTGATAAAAAGATTGATAGTAAAATAGTAACAAGATAAATTTTTCTCCGTAGTTAAATTATGCTAAATTTAAAAAAATATTATATCATATTTACCTTCCATGATTCTTTACTGAATCCTTCTACACCTCGCCAAAGTATTGTAAAAAGCACATTGGCCACTAGGTAGCAGAGATTCTCTTCTTTGTCAATATATTTGTCACCTAAATCTAAGTCTTTACTCTCTCGAGGCTGAAAAATCATATTCAATAAACAAGAAAGGATTTTTTTTTGTACCACAGAATAAATATGAACACGGCTTGAATTAGATTTATTACCATATTGCCATTGATTTCAAATAACACTTTAAATGTACACCAAAGAACTTAACAAGAAATTAACACATATTTCAATAATATGGAATAGTAGTACCTCTCTATAAGATTCTTTTTCTGATGAAATAGATTTATGACCGAGAGACTCGGATAGGTGGAGATCCTCATCGATACTGGAACTTGATATGGATCTATTTGATATGATTACCGAATCCGATTCTGCATTAAACTCAACTGAGTCATTTTCATTGAAGCTCTAAAATCAAATATACAATTTAGTATCATAATTCATTTCGACAATTATTATTTAGTAACGGAACTCATAACAAAAGAAAATTAGAAAACTTTTATGCCCACAATCTGTTATATCATGAAGGAAAAAAATTATACACTTTATTGAAATAGTATCAGACATAAATAAAATGACCAAACCGGTAAATGTGGCCGACTTAAATGTCCTAATTCTCCGAGGCTCTCTTGAATATCTACAGTCTTCTGGCGTATCACTGAGCAGACAGAAGCCACTGCTGTTGTTAAGTTGTCAGCTGCATATTGTAAATTGCCAGCAACGGCTCCTGACACAGAACCAGCAATTTCTGAAATATGATAATATATTATTATTAACCCATCTTAAGTATCAGTAAATTATTCAATAACAACTAGAGTTACCTAGATATAAGGCGACTAATTCCAAAAAGCGACAAAAACAACACAAAGTTTATACCGATCTAAAAAGTTCACTACAAAGAGCGACATAACTAATGTTATTTTGCTAATATCTATTTTATTTCAATGTTTATTAGTGCTTATGTAAACGTAGAATACAACTGTATAAAGAATCTTAACCGTCCTTAAATGTCTTTGTCTTGAAAGTCTTAAAACAAATAATTTTACCTTAAAACATAAAAACACTGTTTCCGGCAAATATTGAAAAGTGGTTTTATCGCTTTTTAGAACGCCTCATGTTTATTATCTATGAATTTACGGAATTTATCGAAGGATGAATTGCTTAAAATCAACAAATGTATATTCTCATCAAGTGGGATTTTATCATTCACTTTTTGTTCAAAGCCATGACAGTTTCACCAAATATTGACAGCAAAATGAAGTAACTATCCACAGCTAATAGTAGTACATATATAAAAAATGAATGAGTACAAAATCAAACCTTTTATCTCATGCTCAATCACATTAGCTGCCTCACTAAGAGATGGCAGATGTGCATGATGCGAATAAGAGGATGCATCAGATTCCAATTTCAATGACTCTTCGTCAAATGTCATCAAGTCAATAGCTTCCTCAATTGCGGATACATCACTAATACACCTTTTAATAAGCAGTCTCGCAATACAATCTTGCCAACCAACCTAAATATCAAAGAAAGAAATGAAATTATGGTTTTCTAAATGATAATGTTTATTTTTACAAATCAACCTTGTTCAAAGAAAAATATGATAGTTATTTTCATTTGGAATAAAAGCATATTGAAAAAAATATTATAACAATGACACTATAATTTTCAATAATAGCATGGTTATAAGAACAAACCTGTTTTGCTATCAAAAATGGAGCATTTAAATTTACAAATGTTGAAGCTAATAACTTTTTTGCCAGTTCCAATTTAATATCAATATCTTCAAATGATAAAAGGTGTATCAATGCAAGAACTCCTGAATATCCTCCTCTAGTTTCTGCAAATAATATTCAATTCTCTAGATTATTAAAGTAAGATCCTGTACATAATAAAAGTGCTTATGTTATTTAGTTTATATTTAATATTTTAGAATAAACAGAATACTTTTCACTGATTTCAATATCGGTTGACTTCATAACTACAATCCTAGATATAAGTCCGATAAAATTTGATCTTTCATTCACTTCTCTATGTTTAACACAGACTATGTAAACAAAATCAAACATCGAGCCAAGAGCCAAATTTTACATGGTCTGACAGGATATACAAATATTGGCAAGCTTACTACTCATCCGTGGCACTCCCCGGGCTTAGTGTGCTAATTATAAACATATATAAATTATATTTTAGGTGGCTCACCTCCTACACACATGAGATCAAATAGGCAGCTGGCATATTCTAGTGTAAAAAATTTAGGATTCATATACCCCACAAGACCAGGAAGCATAGATACATTGCCATCTTGCAACTGCATTGTGGATTTATTTCTGGAATGTACTCGATCAGTTCTAAGGAGTACTAGCAGGAACTAAAATGATAGTAAAATATCATTAGTTTTAATACAGTGATTGCTAGTGCACATTGTTTTAATGCAAAAAGCAATATTACCAATATATGCAAAGATATTTTTTCTATTTATAGATGTATATAATTACTGTCCCATCAAGTGGAATAAAATAAAGTATTTAATAATGATAGCAAGGAAGTCTATTGTAAATATATGATATTATTTGTATGAGAGTGACAATTTTGGGGGGCTTGATTATTTTATATACAAAATATATTTTTTACTCAAATACAGACAATGGGCTCCTTTATGAAAGTTGATTTTTAACCATTCACACTTGGGCCCATATCGTGACAATATAAAATTGCATTTATGATACGAATTTAAATTCAAAGTCATGATTAATGTTACAATGAGGCAATTCTAATTATTATAATAATTAAACTAGTTTGTAAACTATAGCCACATGTAGATTTGTTTGTAAATTGACTAATACAATTTTCATAGAATGTACAACATACCTTGACCAATACCACCTTAACTTCAACTCCAAGAGATCTATTCAAAAGTAAAACATACAACGTTTCTCCTGTAAATTTTTCATGAAATAGCAAAAATATTTGATCTTTACAATTTTTTGTTTCCATTTGGGATATAAGCATTTCCAAAGCTTCAATCAATAACGTTTCCTCTTTCACTGATTCCAAGTAACTGAGCATACAAAGTAACTCATTTATATTTAAATCTTTGCTAATCATATATTTTACAATTCCCAATAAAGCCAGTCGCACAGTTTTTGCGTCATCTTCATTCAAAGTATCGCTATTTTGAAAGTATGTGCGTATGATATCGAAAATAAATTGGACTCCAAAGTTTTTCCGGAAATAATTTCTGTCCTGTTTCACAAGGTTTGATATGTATTGTATGTGACCTATTCGTATGTGAAATAGGCTGCGAGTCCATATTTTGAAATTGAAAAGTATATTTTGATACAGAGCTTTCAACAAAACAGGGTTATGTATATCTCGAACAGCTTCAACCAGTAATTGCACAGACATCAAAACATTTACATCAATTAAAGCTGACTTGCACTGAAAAAGATGACAATATTTTGATTACACACATTGAAATGTAATAGTATAATAATATACCGATTCAAAATAAAATAAATGAAGAGGATAAAAGATAATATCTAGATTCTGGATATAGATAGCATTAAATTTTTACCTGACAAAGCAGCAATCCAATGGTTACAACACCTTCATTTTTCACCAGTTCTTCTTGATTTAAAATACTTCCTGTTATGCTATTTTTAAGAAGTGTCAAAAACATGGATACAGGATTTTGGTCTAATTTCCATTCTAGAAGTGATCATAAAAACATTGTAAAATATAAATGATAAAATAGGATGAGGATATTGTATTTTCAAATTCAAATTGAGTATGCAATGATAGTATCCTTACAGCATGATTGTTACTACACAATACATGACACTGCATAATAATAATGATAATCTATATTAGTAGATCTCTGATAATTTATAAGAGAAATATTCCATAGTCACAATAGCACAAGAAGGCTCTCCATTTCGCTAGTCTAACCAGTGCTGGATAATCCATCTTTTGGAAGGGATTTATTTAAACAACTCTTAGATATACATACTGATACGTCCATAAATATAATTTAAAAAATCAATTTTATTCCATATTTGCCAGATAAATAAATATACAATGTAGTAATAAGTATTTAGAGATGCTTTAGATACTGTTACTAATAAAACAACCTGTATATGTTGCAGAAGGCAACGCTTCCCAATCTGATATACTCTGTCTGGTAACTTCCGGTGCAGAGCTTATGGATGCTCGGAACACTTCAAGATCTGGCTCTGTGTCAGCAATAACTACTTCATCTTCCAAAAGTGGGAAGAAAGCGTGGACATTCGATACAGCATTTATTACCTCCTATAATAAAACAAATAACTTCAAAAAATAATGAATTACAGTTAAACCAACTTGATATTTTTTTTATAGTTACCTGAAATAAGCATTACTAGTTTTTTAAAATAATTATAATTACTAAACTGCCATAAAATGAATTTCTGTTATGTCGATGGTGGTGGTGAAAGCATCCATTTTTGACCATGTTAATAAATTTTACAGTAAAATGAAAATTTTAACCCCTTTTACTTATTAATATAATATACCGAGAAATAGCAGTGACAAATTATAAAGGGAAAATTTCATAATCTACCAAACAAGCGAGTGTAAAATGAATTAAAATAACAAAAGTATGCAATCTATAAACCAATCTAATATTACCTTCACATTAGTTGTATAGACTCTGAGTGCTGAACTCATTCCATTAAAGCTTCCAGAAGAGGCCAAATTCAAGCAAATTCCATCCCAAGTTGCAAGAGCACTGTAGCAAAATACCAATCGGCTGTACATCTCTTGGCTGTCAGGGCTTTCTTCAGAACAGAGAGTATTGTGACATTCCGCACCAGCTTCAAAAAGCCACCTGGCTGCACTCAGTGTAAATGTATCATTGAAAAGAGACGCATGGGCTATGTGTCCATGTAAAGGCACTTGATTCTGGGCATTATGTGATTGATCTATCGAGTTTGTCTGGTTGGATTTAGACCCCATCGTTCCAAATGAGAGATATGACGGAGCCTGTGAAAATTACAACAATGTGTTTTAATCAAAAAGGCAAAATAATTATAGAACTACGGTCCGCATAGAAACAAATTCATGTTGGGTAAATATTTATTCCAATTATAATATAAGCAATAAAACATACGGCATTGGTTATTTTTTTAAGACATAATATTGACATTACAAACATTAACCACTTCACACTCGGTTTCTTTTCAAGAAATCGGTCAAAACGAATCAATTTTTTT
>JAGVSQ010004714.1:0-18867 GCA_022683975.1 Rhyacophila evoluta | reverse complement strand
TCTATCAAGAAATTTTGGAAATCAATAGAGCACAGCTATTGAAACTTCCATTATGTTGTTTCATATCTTAACTACAAAAGAAAACTGACACATTTCTTCACTTCAGTATAATGGATTTTCGACTCAAAACAGTAAAATATAACATTTACATAGTAATAAGTAATAAGGCTTAAATTTACTTACGAAATTATGAATATTGTCCGAAATCCACCCTGGAGTTGCTTAAGCTGGAGGCTGTTACAGTTTTGGCCAATAATGTACACAGCTAAAACATAAAGTATGAACGTTTATAAAAATATTTCATTTTTGTATACTTAAATAAATGTTTTTTTCGTTTTTTTCTGGCATAATTATCGTACAATATTTTTCTAAAGCAATAAACTTACAATTCACGTTCGTTCATATTCGTTAGTTCTCATCAAATAGTTATGTCATTGTAAGTAATTGAAATGGTGTCGACATTCCATTGAAGAATTTGACATTAATAATCGCTTAGAATATTTTAATACATCGTAACTAATTCTTTTTCATCCTGTATAATTTTTCTTATTTTCTGTAATATATATAAACGCAATATTATTCACATAATAATAATATCAACATTAAATTGATTCGCATCAATAAACCGTTGACCTGTAACAACGACCGTTTGCAGGACCTCCATCGTTCGACTAACAGTCACGAGTGAGATTCTTTTAGAAATACAGTAAGATCAATTAATTATTCATTGTAATTTACAGTGGCGCACCAAAGAAACTTTTTTTATATCGCGACGCAAAAATAAAACACTTCGGTAGTCAATATTAATTGAATAACTGTACTTTTTACGAAATAGAATCATTATTGTTACATTCGATTTACGCCTCTAGATATAGCGGTATTTAATCTGGTGGATGCATCAGGATTTGTTAAAGGTTCAATGATCCAAGACTGGATAGCTGGGTTATCTTCGTGAAAAATAATCTAGGAATAAAAGTTTTCAAAGTGTAGAGATTGTAACGTTTCAAATTTGTGTCTCATCTAAAAAAAAACTATGTGGCTTATGCCCTTTTTTCTTTTCATATATGTATATATGAGAGCTAATCAGGTTGTTTATAGCTATTTACAAGTAGTTGAAAAATATTGGTGACCACATAAAAATTGATACCTTCTGTACGTAACATAAATAATATTCGATACTATTAAAACTGTATACAAGTCCACAATAAGTATGATTCTCTAGCTATGTTTTGCCTGTTTGCATATTATAATTATATATATATGAGTAATATGTAAGCACTGATAAATATACATCGACTGTGGACAGGAAAATTAACGTAACCCACACATAAAAAAATTGACAGAAGGCACCAAAAAGTGTATTTAATGATTTTGGGTCAAACTCAAAATATAAAATAGATACAACAATGAAGTACGCGAAAATTGATTTATTTACCCAATTTGACAGTATTTTTAAAACGTTATTTAATAAAAACCTATAGATAACAATGTGGTGGAAGTCTCTTATATAATAGAAAATATCACAGGACCTCATTTATTCAAACTTCAAAGCTTAATTTAGATACTACTTCAGCATTTGCAGCTTAGATCCTTTTGAGATAGCGTGTATCAAGCTGTGTACGCTATATTTAGCGAAAATAAGCTATTTTGAAAAAGACTGAGGGTCACGCCGTTTTTATTTACCACAGCCAACATAAATTAAAATATCCGTCAATAATATTATCTTTAATAATAATAAAATATTATCCGAAAAAATACAGGACTGGATGCCCATTGGGCTGAGTAATTGTCTGACAAACAATTCTCGTGAAAAATAGTCTGTCAAAACGTCTTCACATTATGAAGATCCATATGCTCCATGTTGGGAGCGAACATGGTTTAAAAAAATATATTATCTACTTGACGATATTTTCTGTAGAGAAGGGATATAGTAAAAAATATGAGTAAATAAAATAGTAAGTAAATACAATATTTGGGAAGAATTGATTTCTTTAAATTTTTAAGTAGCAGTATTTTTAATAAAGTATTTAATCCTGTACGTCACTGGGATAAGTGTACATTATTATACTCCTATTAGTTTGAAATTCTAAGGTTTCAATACTAACTCTAATGTGTCATTAGACGACAAAAGAAACAACGCAAATACAATTCGCCGTCATATATGGTTACTGTGTTTATTTTTAAGTGAAATATCAATGACAGTTAATAAATGTGAAAACACGTACGTAGATTGGCATATGCGTTGTACCTTTTGTCATTTATAAAAATATTATTAAAATATAAATTCTTTGTTCTATCCATGATATGAAGAATACAAAGAGACACATTGACAGATTGTTTTTCTGGGATAACATGTTAGACAATTAGACACCTGATCTTCTACTTATTATTATAAAAAAAAATCTCATGGAACTGGGAGATTTAAACTCATGACCTTCCATGACAAAGAGAGCACTCGAGTGGGAAGAAAATCAGTTCACAATAAGCAGAGATAAACTTTATAAAATATTTAATATTTATGAAGAATACATTAGTCCACATGACAGAAATAGCTCGCTGAATTGCAACCTTATCTCAATAGCAAGTAAATGAGGCCAAAATGGATACTTGACAAATATTATAAAATAGTTAGAAATTTCCCAATAGAATTGGTGAAATATTTTACCCATCATACAATAGTTGAGTAATGATAATCTTAAACATTATTGTCTATCAACATTTCGTTTTAAAAAATCTGATCCTAGGATATATATATTATATATATGTATATACTAAGGAAATAAATTAGTTCAAATAATTTACTTTTCTATACCATTGCGTAAATATTTTATAATTTAATATATATATTGTAACATTAACAAATATAACAAATATATAATATACCAGCTGAGGCACCCGGCGTTGCCCGGGAAAAGTTAATACATGTTTGACGAAGCCGAGGGAGGAAGGGGGAAGGACTTCCGGGGGAAAAGTAGCCCACGACCTTCTCCTGGATGAGATGAGTGTTACTGGAAAGTTTGTCTTCATTAGCACGTACTCTGTTCAAATGCATTGCGGGGGTCTTTTGGAAGGTAAAAGGACTTATAATTTTTGGTGGAAAAGTAGCCCACAACATTCTCCTGGATAAGATGAGTATTGTTGCAAAGTTTGGCATTATAAGCACGTATTCTGGCCGAATACACAGTGAACAAACAAAAAGACTAATATTCACCTTTATATTTATATATTCACATATATATAACATTTAAATATATTTAAGCAATGGTATAGAAAATTAAATTATACAAACTGCTTTATTTCCTTACGGTATATATAATACATAGTTGAAGCTAAACATTGGTGTTATTTAAATTTAGTTTTATTTTTATATTTGAATGTACTTTTTTTCATATTTGTGATTTTTTATTCCGATAGTTAAAAGCTTTTGAAAACCAATTTACAGAATACCATACATCTCTCTATATATATATGAACATGGAATTAATAAATTGCAAATTATTAATCAAAATGAAGAAATTGCACTTCATACTTGTAATTAGTACGAGTATGAAGGGTTGAAAGTGAATATTAAAGTGCTGTGAGAATTACTTGAAAGTATCGTAAACACATCCATTTATTATTTTACCTTGAAACCTTTCTGTTCGCTCTCTAACTGAAACATATGAATCTACGTAGTGCGAAGATTTCTACTCTGAAAGTGGAGTATATTTCGATATTTGCAATGTGTAGACGACTTTACAGATTATTTTTCACGAGAATTGTTTATCGTCAGAAAATTGCTACCATTTAAAAATATTTAGTTTGTTGATTTATAGATAAGTTACTAGATAAATTCAACAAAATTATAATAATCATGCTAAATACTCTCTCATTATCTATAATTATTCAACAAAAGATGTGCAAAAGTCTTATATTATTTTTTAGGAACATTTCAGTATATTATTCAAAGATAACTCACGTTGAAGATTAAATGTTCACCTAAAGAAAAATTTTGAAAAATATGTGTTTTCTCTTTATATTCTAAAATTTTGTTAGTATTTAATTTATTAAATACATTAATTATAGGTTAGTGATGACGCTTCAGATCTCGGGGCCTTTAAAGATTCTTTTAAAAAAATCAAAAATTAAACATGTAAGGACCAATAAATTGAAGGATTAGTTGCCTGACAACCAATTCCTATAAAAAAATATGTCACAATAGTCTCACAGTGCTAAGATCCATGTGCTCTATTTCTGGAGTAGCATGTTTGCAGTGTTTACCACATGCCACATGCTCCTCTTTGAAAGCGGAAATGGAAACGGAAAGTTTTTTATTTTTAAATATTGTTTTGTTATTAGTTAATGACAAATTATCCCGATACTGCACGTGTCTTATGGAAGAGTGTCTTATTTTTCCATCCCTCTATATCCTTTGAACTTGTGGCTTACAATTTATTACAATGATAGTCATCAATTATAATTTTAATATGTAGCGTTTGCCAAGGTCTATAATGATTATTGAAACAATATGAGAGAATTATTCAGGATACTTTCAAGGCTTCTAAATCGCAACATTCATATATTATTATATGCTCTAATTAAACCTGCCTGATAGAAGGTTCTACCTCGATTAAATTGAAGTTTTAAACTTACATTTTTAATCGCTAAGTGCCGTTACTTGTATAAAGTGAATATTGAGTAAAATCTGAATTATTTATATTCCAAGGGACGGCAAACCTTGACCACGACTTTATATTTTGAATAAACTACGACGTATTGGCACATCGTTAACATGTTTTAGCTTTGAGTTTCAAAGGTTATTTCCATCCAATTTCTTAATATCTTTAACAATTGAAACTGAATCCAGTTTTAAGTTTCATAAATATAAAAATCAAAGTAATTTTCTTTGCTTTTTCACAATGTATACTATGAATGCAGAGTATTTATATCTCACCATCGAATAAATGAAATATATGTATCTTCGTATTGTAAATAGTTGTTTTGATAGATTATATTTCAGGTAATTGAAAAAATGAAGACCCTTTTCGCTAAGCATTTTATTTGAAAAGATCATCACACTTGCATATTATAAAGCCGCATTTTTTTAAAGCAATGAAATTCACCCTTGTGGCAACCAAGCCGGGCGACTTGATGGGTCCAACAGCTGGTTGGACCGACTTGAGTAACTTTTACCGCTCCGTCCACATTCTTGGACATTCCCATAGAATTTAATGAGCATCCTGTTATATTACGTTTAACTTCAGCACACTTGGATGCATGTCAATCGGGTACTTTATATTCACTCCAAATGTAAGACGGGACGAGTGAATGTTGGGGACATTAGATAGATTATGTTATAGAAATTGGCTGTCAGTCAATTCTTCAACCCATTTAGTGAATTTTTATTACATATATTGTTTGTTACAAATTTTGTTATATTTCTTTGTAGTCTAAAAATGGATAGTACCATTGGCTCAATGAAACTGCTAGTATTTAAGAGAAAAATCTACGTGAAAGAGCGTGTTGCTAATGAACTGCAATATTTTGAACTGTATATTTTCTTGAATTTACTCTGGTTGATTAATTATTTCAGTAATTTTAAATCTCAATAAATTTACATAATTAAGTCTACATCAGTTAAAGCTAAGTGGAGTGAAAACGAATCTTGGATATACTCACATATGAGGTGGGTATTTCGACAGTAAATTTATTCTAATTTACCAAAATTTAATAGGAGAACATTTTGAACAAGTATTTTTCGTGTGAAATAACCGTATAACATATTTTTCAAAATCCAAATTTGTTTCTTATATGTTCGAAATCTTTTCTTCTTTTGGCTTATATACCATATGGTTCTTCTGTACAAAAATACTTCTTTACAATGTTCTCCTTTAAATATAGCGTAGTGAAATAAGTTCATTTTGAAAACACCCCTCTTTCCATGCGTAATTTAAAAATAGCTGGATAATTCAAAACCCATTACGAAACATATCTCAATTATGTTTTTAGTTAATTATCTTTTAGTAATTTAATGTACCAATTGTTTTTGATCATTTAACACATGTTTACATGTGTACAATATTAAAAAAGGACTATTTAAAAAATATATACCAACTACAATAATATTACGTAATTTAATTAAAATGTGTTTGTTCTAATACATTCTTCAACGTGAATGTATTGTAATATGTAATACAAAATGGCTTCAAAAAATTATGTGTTGTACAAAACGTGTGCTTTCGTGAGTACAATCCGGCGTTTGTATGGATTAAGAGGGAGTTGTATTCTTTTTTACAGTGCACAATCTACATGTGAAAATGATGTCTGATGTTTTTTTTTACTGACATCCCGTCATACTATGAGAATGTCTTTTGTTATGTATTTTGGGTATGGTCATGTATCTGGCAACGAGCCAAACACAACAGCGTGGTCATATCAATAGAATATGTTTTTTTCTCTCAATAAAACTGATTTGAATTGAATTTTTGTATGCATTTGACACAAATTTTGTTGACAAAACACAGCTATTTGGCTGCGGTCCAAACATTTTTTTTTATACAACGAAACTAAAATAACTCCTTTACAAAGACAACGTGTTTTTGTTACTATTTATGACGAAGCTTTTCTTATAAATATTTTTATTCACTATTGTAGCAGCTCCGAAAGTAAAACACGTGTATTTTTACAATGCGAAACATATCGTGATAGATTTTTTCGTAAGAATTCGTTGTCGGTCAATTGTTCAACCCAGTGTGCATCCATTCGTCTATTTGGGGGCATCCGGCTTTTATCGAACTATTTTATGATCTTTTAAACGATCAAGACTATTTCCATTCTTCAGAAAATTTTGTATGGCTTAACCTAGATATCGAGCAGTTGCATCCAGAAGAACTCTTTAAAAAACTGGTGATAAAATCTGAAAAAATATCAAAATAATTATTTTCCGACATCATAAACTTTATTTAGGCATTACTAATATATATATATATATTCTAAATTATTTAAAAGTATCTAATTTCAGCGTTTGGGATTAAAGAAAGATGGTTGGTGAAATTTGCAACCAGGAAATAGAACTTTATTCCCATAATTTGTTTTGGTCCTTATTAAATCAATATCAGATCGGTAAATAAAATACCAGTTTCAGTCTTCGTGCACTTCAATCACTTGTGTCTATTTAATATTTACAATTTGAGTCAAAATCATTAAATACACATTTTTGTGCCTCCTGCAATAATTGTTTAATTGTGGGTTACATATTTTTTCCTCTCCATATTCGATACACATATCCATCTACTGGCTAATAAATAATTACATCATAATGATTGAAAAATTCTATGGTGAAAGTTTCGTTGAATTGATATATCAGCACGAAAGTAACTTGATGTTTTATCGAAGTTTATTTTTCTGTATTAAATAATTGAAGTATTGAGTTAATCGTGTATAAAGTGGATGTGAAAGATTTACAAGGTGGTAAACTTTGAATTGTTATTAGTTTAATTATTAATTTCAACAAACACAGTAGTTTATCATTTAGTTAAATAATTAATTTAGTCCAAAAAAAAACTTTTTAGTCTTTTTTTTACAAATTTCAAACAACGATTAATGCGACGTTCATTTTTGAAAGCTGTAAATCGTTTTTATTTTGTTCTTAATTTTATTCGCACTGTATTTATCAAAGAGAGCTTTTGGTGAAAATTATTTTTCATTGGAAAAAGGAGTGAAATATACAGTCACCTGCCTGTTGCCAATTTTTGTGGTTGAAGAAACTCGGGCCCATTCCCACGCCTCTCAGCTGTTTTGTATCAATTTTTCGGCGTCCTCCCCATACACTGCCTCACCTCTCACCTCTACAGCCTACCTGTGGCAATTCGCTTATTATTTGTCGCGTAACTTACCCCGCATACCACCTTTTTAACCTTTTTTCATGCTTATTGGTCGCACAGTGCGTGTTTCAGCAGGTTTACAATTTACGTCAATAAGGTCAACTCACAAGCGTTTGTAACTCACAAAAACTTACAAAAATTTTAAACGAAATTTATCGTAGATATTCTATTTTTAGACGAATTAGTTAAAATATATATGCGTCTCCCCGGCCAGAGTATTACAGTTTTATAGATTCTGATTATCGAATAAAAGCTATTTTGAAGAGTTGAATCCTTTTTCTTTCAATAGTCGATGTAATACAATATCAACAACTAAATATCACACAAAAATCATCATACTTAATCGATGGTACTTAATTAAAATTAGCTATTTTATTGCAAAATATCATATTTTTAGATTGGCTTAACAATAGATAATCTCACAACCTATAAAGATGGATCTCATGTTTTGTGAATAGTAGTATCTATTTGTTCATAGATATCGATTTGCTAAGAAAGTAGCGTAGTTGGTAGCGCGCGTGTCTAGTAACTCGGAAAATATGGGCTCGATTCGCCATCTGTCGGATTTTAATAATCTAAAAATTCAGGACTGGATGCTCATTGAGTTGAGTAATTGTCTGATAAATAATTCTCGTGAAAAAAAATCTGTCAAGACGTTTTTACATTGCGGAGATCCATATATTCCCTTTTCGTAGTGGATATCTTCACACTAGATATATATATATATATTTATACCATGTTTGGTCCCAACGTGGAGCATATGGATCAACACAGGTTGAAGATATCCACTGCGAAAGACGAGTATATTGATCTCCGCAATGTGAAGACTTCTGGACATATTATTTTTCACGAGAATTGTTTGTCAACGGTTATCCAGTCCTGTATTTTTGGATTTTTTAAAGACAGGTGGGGAATCGAACCTGCATTTCGCGAATTGCTAAGCACGGATGCTACCAACTACGTATCGCGGGCTTATTAGGCACAAAACATTTCAGCCGATTTATAAATAAGATTAAAATCAACTATGTTCAGCATAATTATTCATGTTTATGCTTAAAATCATTTGACATTTAATATTGTTACTGCGTTCTAATATATTATATTTTATACCCGTATAATAAAATATCACACTTCTTTATATTTATTCATTATGCCATAAAAATCGTATAAACATTACGTACTTAAATAAATATATCTATTATCATTGATGAACTGTTTCTAATGTTCTAATTTTATTGTTAACATCGGTCAATGTATCGGAAATAGCTTCGATATGTAATTCGCGTATTTAAATTCATAGAATGTAATCTGTTAAATGGGTCAATGTCGTACTATACAGTGCACATTTCGGTTAAACGAAATTACAATACACAGGCTTAAAATAATTTGACTTACTCAACGGATAATTTACCATATCCCAAATAAAACAAATGTAAACAAATATTAATCAATATGATATTGAGTCGTCCAGTTCGTATCTACCATAAGTGGTAAACCTTGGTAAAATATTGGCGTATCGATTTTTTGTGTTTGTAACTATTTTTATTTGTGTTTTAATTGAAATAAAAATCCAGGAAATTATTTATATTTTACGATAATAATAAGTAATTTGTAATTTTATTTCCGTTTTTATATTTTATTGCCGTTGGAAACTTATCAACATTTTATTGTGATGTTAAATAGAGACTAGAATAAAACCTCATACTATGTTTAAATATGACAAAAAATGCACTTATGGTAGATAAGAACTATACGATTCATTGTATCACATCATAATGTAATTTTAATCCTTAAGTTTGTTGAAATAACTACAGAAAATCAACGTTATAACACAAATAAAAATGTATGACGATGAATGCCACGGTGGCAACAAAGATGCAAAATAACTATAAATAGGTGAGTGAGCAAGTGAGCAAGTTATTGTGACGACGACGTTTTGTCGCCCTGCCGAACTTTCCCACTTGCTCACTCACCTATGTATAGCTGTTTTGCATATCTGTTGCCGATGCTCTGCTGCTGTCGCTCTGCCGCCATTGCATATATCGTAGCCTCAGTCTAATGCGTAGGTTTTACAAATGTCGTCTTACGTTCGCTCATGTTTATGTGTTAGTGTATTGTATAAATATGAGAAATGCAAGTGAGATAAACATAATATTTTATTGTGAATATAATAATAAAACAATTACCATCGTAAAGCTTTAAAGTTGCACGAAGAAAAGCACTGTGTAAGTTTACAAATATTAGGCTTATCGTATATGAAAATAAACAAATTATATGAATGAAATTATTTTAGACTTACTCTCCGTAGAGTAAATCAGCCTTTCAAGATAAATATACGACAGAATTAAATTCTAATGTGTTTAGGTTCTAGATTACCACAACATAATTACATGTTATTGTAATCAAATATTTACACATTATATTTTCTTTTGATATAAATGTAATTAACTCAAATTTACCAGCCGAAACTCGATATATATGTGATAACATAATTGAAATCAGTCTAGTAATAGAAAAAAATATAAATTAAATGTAAAAAATATTAATCGGTATACACTCAGCAGAATAATATAATGTGTATGTGTATATAAATTATACGAAATGTAACAACATGAAATGATTATTGTATAATTTATAATATTATACAGCTATCCAAACTCGATACATCCGAAAATGGATATCTGAAAGACACTTGTATTAATTAGTCGAACTAAGGTAAAAAGCTATTAAAAAAATATATGTACTAGACCGTACAGTGTCGTCTTATATAATCTCATACTTGCTTAAGTGACAAATTGCGGGATGCCAATCACATCCTCTGGGAGCGTCCTCATATGTCTTTTTAAAGGGAAGAGCTTCCGAGTCGTTTCTACTATTTGTCGAAAAAGTCAGATATTGCGACTTAATTTCTACGAAAGATGTTTTTAGCTCTTAAAAATTGTGTTTTTTCTCAACAAGGTAAGATATTAACAGGGTTAATGGTTCGAATAAAAATCACGCAAATTACAGTATACACCAACGAAGGTCATGTGAAGCTGTTCTTTTTTTAAAAGCGCTTTGCGTTCTTTACGTCATGGTATACGCATAATGGGAGTGGATACCTCGCGAGTGATGGAGGAGAAATCAAGTTGGCCGTACTTTAAAAAACAATGTTTCTTTGATATTTTCTCAACGAAGATCAGAATATATTAGCATTTTAATTTAAAATATGCACTCAATATTTAAAATTCATAAATTATAATATCTTTCATGGTATTTGACAGTTGATGTACGGTAAAAAAGCGCGCAATAAAAAACAAAATAATGCTGCAAAATAGGGATAGATACTGTCTCGTTTGTATTATAAAACTGATAACAATCAATACAAACAAAACGAGCAGAGAAAAAACCATCCGGGAAACCACTCTGTTTTCAATGTCACAATAATTTCCGTTGTCTAAGAAAGCTCCAGTTTATTTTATGTAAAGCTGTCTCGTTAAGTTTTGTTAAGCTTTTACTTACCCCGAGTGATGCGACGTTCAACTTGTTATATCGGTACCTGTAACAAACACATTTATCTATATCACTGTATGCCGTACCCTAGCAACCACCAGAAAATTCCACGTATTTGTATCCCTCCCTCGTTGCATCGAACTTGACCCGGTCGGGGAGGCTCTTGCATGTATTGTATATAGCCCTCTATCGATCGAAAGACTGCTATATAAAGTGGGTGATCCTTTACCCGGCGTGCATAAATGTCGATCGCTCCATCGGATGCAGAGGGCCAGTAATCACCAGCGATGGAAGAAATTGAGCTTTTGGAATTCGGAAACACTAGATCCGAGTAAATAATCAATTTTAAATATAAAGTTTGTCTAAAATATTTTAGAAATAAATTGTACAATAAAAAATACGTCCATATTGTGTTTTGAAAAAAGTGTACCAAAATCAGTTATAAAAAATATACTGAAATTAAAATATAAAATTAAACATTAGTTATTCTTAAAAACTCTCGGTGATTTTAAAATAAGTGTAAATTATCTTACTTGCAATATTTGCGAATTAATTCGATTTAAAATGGTATATTCAATAGAAATTTAAATCGGTATAAATTTTGATGTTTTTTTTATCTGCTCCCCTGTAATCGGTATGTATTATTATTTTAAATAAGGCTTCGATTGTATGAAAAATGTATGAATTGAAGTATTTTGGAATGTCGTAAAAATAATTCACAGCTTTTAAGCCGCTGTATTTGAAAGTTTAATGAATTAAAAATTTTGTTCGTTACAATGGTAACATTTTTGAATTTCTGCAATTGTTGCATTAATAATTGAATTTTCTTTGTTCGTATAAAATCGTTTTTATAATCTTAATCAATCAAAAAATTTATTTCTTTACCAGATGGTAACTTTAGACCAAGTATTTCAATTTAAATCTAGTGATACATATTTGTAACATATGTAATTGCAAAATTGGATTATTACTAAACAAATAAATCCATTCTTTCTGTTAATTTTTTTTTTTATTAATTCGTAAAAAATAAAAATATTTCAAATTCACCAAAAGTAATATCAAAATCGCAGACATATTGTTTTATAGAAAAAAATCATATGCTCGTGTTTTGCACAGATTTTTTTTAAATTTTACTTTTGGAGAATGATAATGCCATAATTAAATATGAAAAAAAAATACATTGCCCTTAAATTTTATAGATACGTTTGCTGTGATTATGTTATATTCTGGTCTTGAAATAATTACATTTATAATGTGTTTTCTACTACGCATCACCTGTCGTACTACATATATGTCTTATCTAAGACACGTCTCGCAGTAACCATGCACATAACAAGCATCAATATTACATTTTTTCAATCTTACTTATCAAAGTTAATTATACTTCTTATCTTGTATTTTAACTGAAACAAATTAATTACATTTTTTTAGTTTCTAGTTAGCTCTACATACGAATAATGTTTACTTTGTAGCGAATAAAAATTATGTACTATTTGAAAAGAAATACTTAACAACGTTGTTTTAAAAATTAATTACCACGTATTATAATTTCTTACAAAATATTTGTCTTGTGAGCGTAGGCTTGTAGTAATGGTAACAGTGTGAATTTCGGTAACAAAGATCTCCGGTTCAAATGTCGTAGCTACGGTTACGATTTTTATCGAATTTAAATATACAAAATTAAATACCAATCAATTAAATTAGCAGATAAGTAATTATATATTTTTTAAATCCGTCAAAATCTGTATGGTTTTTCTTCTTGAGCTTTTTCAGCATTCAAATTTAATCGAAAAATTGTTTTATTTTGCTGCATGAATTTGTAGTTGCATACTTCCTAATTATACAATAAAATGTTTCGTCATTTACATGTAACCTAATATCATATCCGATGTGACATTTTCTAATTAGCTTCGCTGGTTCTAATTAACCATACAACTCATTTTAAATTTACAAATAGTTTACGGGTGACATGAAAGTTTTACTTCGTTATGGAGTTATTCCGTTCGCGACTACGTTATCACAACTGTATTTCTCGTTAGCTCTGAATTATACATTATTTATTCTATTAAATTCTCTTAACGAATAATCTGTATTAATTAAATATTGTAAAAATGTGCGATTTGTTTGTTTTGTGTTTTGGCTGGTCAAAAAAGTATGTTAAACCAATTCATTTTTTTATATATACCATGTTTGCTCCCAACGTAGAGCTTATCGTCGTATTACTGGCAAAAGACGTTAAAGTGAAAAACTGAGTTTTGAATTATTTTTGAACGAGTTTTAATATTTGAGTCTCTGTTAAATAGATTTTACGACAATTTCTTAAATTTTAATCATTATAACTTAAGAAGTTGTCAAATAATCTATTTACCAGAGAGACTCAAACATTAAAACTCAATTATCTCAAAACTCACTTTTTCACTTTAACGTCTTTTGCCAGTAATACGACGACATAGATCTACACATCTTGAAAATATCCACACCAAAAGAGAAATATATGGATCTCCGCAATGCGAAGACGTCTTGATAGATTATTTTTCACCATAATTGTTTGTCAGACAATTACTCAACCATATGGGCATCCAGTCTTGCATTTTCCGATGTTTAAATCCGACAGGTGGGCAATTGAACCAGCATTCCCCGAATTGCTAGGCGTGCATGCTACCAACTACGCTACCGGGGAGACAATTATTCATTATTTTAACCCTTACATAATATTTAAGGGTACTATTCACAAAGTGAACTTATTCAACTCTGCTAAAATATAAAGGAGAAGATTTTGAACAAGTATTTTTTGTATAAAATTAATTTCAAACATATTGAAAATAAAAATTAACCTTAATAAACATATATGTGGATATTGCATCCAAAAAATACATTTTCAAAATTGTTCTCTTTTAAATGATGACATGGTGGAATAAGTTTAATTTGGTAATATCCCTCTCGGGCATCCAATAATTAAAATTTCACTTTCGCTTTATACTTGGATAGATTCTAAAATTATCTCTGATTAACAAATGTAAAAAATGTCAAAATTTTACGAATGAAATTCATATATTTGATGGAGATAGAAAACTTTTAATGTATATTATTAGTACCTTTAGAATATTTTACACCAATAATCAATTATGCTCATTTGTCGAAGACATAAGGTTGTTGTTAATAATTGCCATACAAAGCAAGTCTTGCATTATCAATAACCGCGTTGTAAAATGTTGTTTTGATTTATTGAATTCGGGAAAAATTGAATATTTATATGAATAATAACAAATTTCTAACTTCAAAAAAGGAATCTCCCCGGCAGCATAGAGGTGAGCGTGCGCGCCTCATGGCTTAATTCTCACATCTGTCAGATTTTTTTAAATTCGAAAATGCAGGACTGGATGTCCAATGAGTTGAACAATTGTCTGACAACCAATCTCATCAAAAATGATCGTTGATAAGTGACACATGTATTCACGTTGCGGAGATCCATATACTTCCCCCTCAAAACGGACATCTTCAATATGCTCACACTTTCAGAGCGAACATGGTAAAAAAAGAAAAAATTACGTACAGAAAAAACTTTTTGTTAAGAATAATCAGTTGATATTGACTACAAAACAATACATATTATTTGTCCTCAATGTGCTGGATTAAAGAAATTATTTATAAATAATTTTTGATTAGATCATTATATCGTTATATTACTGCCAAAAGACGTTAAAGTGAAAAAAATAGTTTTGATGCTTGAGTGTCTCTGTTAAACAGATTTTACGACAATTTTTTAAAGTAAAAAAATCATTACACCTTGTGAAATTGTCATAATATCTATTTAACAGAGAAATTTAAACATTAAAACTTGATTATTTCAAAACTCACTTATTCACTTATCGTCTTTTGCCAGTAATACGACGATATATTGTCTAGTTTTAAGGCTTAGCTACTTTCATAGTGTGTAGTGGTTTATTATAAACATTTTTTTGCCAATGTCCACTCCTAAAGTTGAGCGTATAGATCTCGGCAATGTAAAAAAAATAAAATAAACTGATCTCCATAACGTGAAAAAATACCGTAATTTGTACTCAGCCAATTACTTTCCATTGAGCATCAAGTCCTGCATCTTCAATTTATTTTGTTTATATAAATATTTAGTAAGCGCAGTTCTTGGTAAAGATTGCAATACAAACTCAGTACTGAAAACGCAAATTAAAATGTTAAATATTCAGTGGCAATTCAGTCTTCACAATCAGTGACTGACGCAGTTTTGTTGAAATTATTACTCTCTTATAAACTTTGCAAGAGAAATTTAAAAATACGTTCTACAACGCAGCTTAACTTATTTTTACTATTTGTTTTATTCAACATTCATAAAAGATGCAACTCACGGATAAAATGTAAAGTTAACAATTCATTATATTTTATTTGTTGTGCCAACACTCGGTTGTTATCGGAGGAAAAATAGAATAGACATTACATTATCAAGTGTCAGAGCTATCTTTGAGCTCTTTCACCAAGTATTTTTCAATGAGACTGCACACTCCGATAATATACAAAATTTATTATTTATTTTATTGGTATTTTTTCTAGGAAGAATTTAAAATACAGTTCGTATTGAGTGTTATATAAGGTTTCTATACATATTTGCTGGACATCATTTGAAATAATCAGTTGTAAATAATTACGTACTAGATATACCGATTGGAAATACGGATTTGTATTTCTGTCCTTCATTTTCTTTTCCTTTAAATCTTGCCGATTGCTTTGAGACTATTGGATATTGCTTGCTGGGCAACGTTTAATCTTGTTTCTGGTTGTATTTTTTTTTTGTTCGCCACGGATTTCATTCAATAATGTTTAATTTTGCTGGTATCCAAACATTTTCAGTTGATCTGGACGTAATGTGCACTTCACACTGAAATTATCACTTTTTAACCGTTGAAACAACCGTTCACAAGTATCTTGAAACGAAACATGTAGCCATAAGCTTTCTAACGTATAAGACAGCTTTTAGTTTTCACTTTTCTTCAAAACAAACAAATAAATACTCTTTTTTTGGTCCGAATTTCTTAAGCGTAAACATCTATGATGTCAGCGCCTTCATAAAATTTGACAGGCGAAAATCTGAAGCTTGTTGTCAAAACAATAAAATAAGATTTATTCTCAACTCTATCCATTAAAAAAATCGCATTATAAACCGACACACCTGATTATTCACAGAATTGATTAAAAAGATATTGTTTGTGGATTAATATTGTTGCAAAATATTATTACTTTCTTTCTCTCGCATATTTACTCTCTATTTGGAGCATATGGCTACGAAATGGCGCTTTCAGGATTCTCTGTCACCTGCCAGCCGCCTTGCATCCTTCCAGATCGTACTGGTATCCTTTAATTCCGCTGAGTGCATCATATGGATAGTAAGCATCCGATGGTCTTTCAAGTCATTCGGATCATCGGATCACCGATCGGCAAAAGAGACAAGCAGGATAAGGTTTCCTCTTCACCCCCAGTATTTTAGAGCTTTATTATAATTATATGTAAATGTATATCCGTAAGACCGGCGTTCACGTCTGCATATTTTTTGAAATATTAAATGTAACAAACTTTTAATGATTTTTAGTGTTTGTAATTAATTATGTTTTTTTTCTTTTATCAGGTCGCTTCCCAAGCTAAGCAGTCAAGACGAGGATGGAGGTGGGCCGCACCCGCAGCTAACTAGCGTCGCTCAATTCGAGCCAATTCCTCATGACCACGACTTCTGCGAGCGTGTGGTCATTAACGTGAGTAGCAACCAAACATTATATTCATTACCAGTTTAGAATCCATTCCGGGAAACAAAATCGACAAGATCCAAATAATCTTCTTGATATCGACTATATCGTTTGGTCATTTAATATACTGCACTAATCAATGACAGCTTACTTATATGGTACACTGCTCGAGCTAATCCTTGAATTTCTCAATACTGGGATAAATAATGTGATATGCTATATCCAAAACTTACAACCAAATATTCATAGATTTAATTTACATATCTACTTCGAAAGTAGAGCATATAAATCTACATGGTGCAGGGATGTCCATTCCAGAAATGGATTATATTAATTTCCGCAGTGTGAAAACATGTTCTAACAGATTTTTATGAGAATAATGGTTGTCAGCCTTTTACTTAAGCCATTGAGTATCTAGCCCTGCATTTTCCGGATTTTAAAAATGCAGCAGGCTTCGGAATCGTACCCGCCGCTTTCAGCTCCGAACCGCACACGGTAGCCAATTAGTCACCGGTGAAGATATCCTTAAATGGTAGTGGTCAAAAAATTTTTAGTGATGAAGTCTTGGTGAACGAGGTGACGAAAATTTACACGAAAACTGTAACTGTAAGAAAACTAACTAATCATTATGTCACATAACAAAATGCTTTTAATCCGCAGCAAATGGAAATAATTGTTTTTATATTATACACACAGCTATGTGATTGATTTTTATAAGGATAATATTTTTTAATTGGATAAAAGTTCTTATTTTAATAATTTAATGTAATTTTTCACTTGGCATTGAATTTCTAAGAATGTCAACACTATCCATTTAAATTATTCACCTTGCAATACTAATTACACAAGACTTTGTATATCATACTAAAGGTTACTCTGATACGTACGTAGGGTAATTTACAATTATAATTCTAGTAAAAGCAAATTTTATTATTATTCTCAATAATTGATTGTAATTGTACAAGCACAATACTGCGCATTTTAAATTACTCATGTCTTAGACCATAATTATTAAGTATTTTCTCAGTCTAAGTAATATGGAATTCAATGAAGACCAATTATATCCATGACATTTATATAAGATGATTACGTCGTTAAAATATATTGATTTTGTACGAACTTTTATTGAATAAGCTTTAAGCTTTGTTGTTTTAAAAACGACTTACATTGCTACATGAAATAAAATAATTTAATCATATGAAAAGCATGTCTCTAGCTACCATGGGTGTAATATTTATTTAATAATATTATATAAAAACACGCATGTATTCAAATTTAACGTTGTGTCAAAATTTCAAAGCAATCGGTAAGGAACTTTCAGAGATTTAAGATTTTGAACAAACGAACATTTACATTTTCATTTTTATAGATTGCAATAAAGCAATAAAAAATGAAAATGTTTAAACATAAAAATGTAAGCCAACTACATTAATTTAATATTTATATAACAAGCTGTAGTCGGCCATGCGTTGCTGTGGCTTAGTCGTCCGGTTTAAAACAATGGTACTTTTTGCAAAAAAATCATGTTTTTAACCGTCATGGGTGTAATATTTATAGAAAAATGTGTACATAAAAACACGCGTGTATTCAAATGAAACGTTTTGTCAAAATTTTAAAGTAATCGTTTAAGAACTTTTGGAGATATAAGATTTTGAACAAACAAGCATTTACATTTGTATTTATATATAGAGAAGGTTGTAAAGATGTAATATTTTTTTTTTTTTTATACCATGTTCGCTCCCAACTTGGAGCATATGGATCTA
>JAGVSQ010004713.1:0-16489 GCA_022683975.1 Rhyacophila evoluta | reverse complement strand
ACATTTTTATAAATTCAAAACTGATATCAAATAATTAATATTCAGAAACCTAAGCATAAAAATTCAATCCTGTGCAAAGCTCAGAGTTAGTAATAAGCATATTTTGTGTAAAATCCATGTGCATTTTAAAAAACAAAAATTGATTTTATAGAGTGCACTAGATTTGCCCAAACGTGAAAAATTGTAATTATTTCTTCTCAAAAAGAATGCCTGTTGAATCGACGTTGTGATGGATGAAAAGAAAATGCTGCAAAGAAATAAAATATTTTCAAGAACTGGCGTCAGTGTTCAGTTTTACAGTCGGAAGCCTTCAAACTTCTCGACCATTTGAGGCAGTGAAAGATATAAAGTGAATAGTAAAAAGATAGTTAAAATTATAAAAAGGGCATAGAGTATGCAGTATAGCATAGAGAGTGGCATTCAATGTATACTTGAAATGTAAGAAAGTATAAATACATTACTATCATATTTACCCGTCTGCAATTTCTATGGACAAAAGCATTCAGACTTTCCAATAAAACAATATTACATTCTCTCTTATACGTTTACTATTTATTTTTCTTATTTCCACCAGTATAACTTTTCAATATTGAAATCGACTATTTGTTATTATGGTATGGAACCTTTCCAAAGAGTGAAAATACTCATATTTTAACAGAGCATAAATTTCTTGTTGAAATTGTAAGCTCATAGAGATCCAATTTCATTTTATATTTCTCAGTAAACATCCTGTTGAATTTTTAGATCAATATATAGAATTGTCTTGTACAACAAATTTAAAGTTTTTCTATGTCCAGAAAAAGTTTAAATAAATAAATCTATCAGTGTAAGAAGAAATGTTGCAATTCCTAGAGATTTTTTAAACATATTTCAAAGCTGGAAAATACGTTGGAAGCCACTCGAAGATAATAAATAATAGTGAAATGAAAAATAAAAAAAACAACAAATGTCATCACTCGCAGTGTGCTAATAATAATGACGAAAACAAAATAATAAATAAACAAAAGGCTCAATCCGTTGACAGTTGACAAAACAGTTGCGCAACACAATTTGTCATGTTGAATGTGTGACATACGATTGTCGGTGTGGCATCCGCTGACTGCTTTCGTTTCCTGAAAAAATCGTGGACACCACTCTCGCCTAACTGGAATAATCACATTATTTACAAAATCATAATGAATTGTAGCGTTACTTATATCTACATATGGTTATTCAAATAAAAAATCCGTATTTTAACACTTGTGTTTTACAATTCAAATATTTGTTAGTAATAAATCTTACAGTGTATGAGGTTGACCTCTAGTCAATATAACTTATGGTTTTAATATCAAAAACAGTATCAACTATTGTAGATATTGATTGGACATTTGGTAAAATAAAACTATATTTGTAATAATGCTTTCATTGGTGATGACTTAAAAAGAAATTTACAAAAATATTTTGTTATTAATTATAAATAATATGTTTCAAAAGGCGAAACGATGAAAAACAAAAATGTCAGAAAAATATAAATATAATTTATGAAAATCTTTTTTTAAATTATATGAACCAGAATTCGTCTTGTGATCCATGAATGCAAATACATAGGCATTCAGTTCAATGACTTTGGTATCACCTCATGTAGATACAGCTATAATCTGACATAGTGATCCCGTTTCACAGGACCTATAAAACTTGTAATTGGATAAGACTCTCAATAGTAATAAAAGAGTCCAAATGATTCAAACATACGAAATAAATGACATTTGAAAATTCCACGATATTACAAATAATACTTCTATGATCTCGAAACTGTTTGGTAAAGGTTTTTTGGAATATGAGATCAATTAGAAAATGTACAGTTTCCTATACACAAAAGAGGCACTGTAAAAATTACATATAAACGAAGAGAAAATATAAATTACAGAATTAGTACTTTGGGAACATGTTTATTGTTCAAATAACCAAAGTTACAAGACTGAGTGCCCATTTCTTTTCACTCGTCACCTTATAACTAGCATGATAGATATATCTACCTAATTTATTTACAAAGTAAAGAAGAATCAGAAATTTAACGGAGTTTTATAATTTTATTAAATGAGTACATAAATTCAATTTTGATTTGTGTATGAAAACAGCTATAAATTTGTGAGTGATACAAAAATTATATTTTGTGACAATACGTGAATTGAATGTCACAGTTAAGCGTATCAGAAGCATATTAATAGGATAATGGTGTGATTGGAAGTAAGTGACTAACCACACTGGCACCACGGCCTGTCTGTCCGGCGAGGCCGCTCGGAGGGTGAGGGGTAGACGGTTGTGTAGGTGACATACCCCCGATGTTGCCAGGTAGTGAAGCCATGTTCCTGAAAATTACATTAATCATTTGAGACACAGATGTGGTTTATACATATATGTATCCAATCCCCCATATAATCATTATCAATTGCGATACAAACACTACTAAATGAGCTTCCTCTGCTTCCTTGGTTGTTCTTTGTTCTTCTTGTTGTCTTCAATATCAATGTAATATTGCAAAACTTCATCAGTAAAATGATCTATTAAGCTTCCATCTAGTGCCCTTAAGATACATGTGTGTGGTGACATTTGTCAGTGTTATGAATTATTTAACTATTAATGATTTATTATTTCATCAGTCTTAAGGAATGAACTGTCATTAATCACAACATAAGCAGAGACAAGATATATAACATAACGAGTAAGCGTTGATGTTAAATATATAAATAATAGAAAAAAGGAGGCGATACAAAACTTACTTTTCATTATGATGCTGGATAACTAGGAATCCTGAATCAGGTAATGAGGCAGGATCTTTGGTTAGAGCCAGTAAGTCTACTTCGCATTCATCTGACGCCCAGCAAACGGCTCCCCGGAGCAAAAGAGATATGTCCATCTCTTGAACTTCCCGAGGACTTGATACTGCCAATAGTCCTCCACCAACCTAAAAAAATATACTAACATTTTAACTTCAAGATGGAATTTATAGACTTTTACGGTGTAGAGATGTCTTGATAGGTTATTTTTTTACGAAGACGGATTAATACTAATAGATCAATCCATACCATGCACCAAAATACATACTGAAAAAATTACTGTCTCCACAATGCAATTATGCTTGATATAAAAATGTACTATCATTTCATAATTGACTTGCCTGGTTCAAACAGAAAGCCAATATCGAGTCCTGCTCTTTGTGAATGATTCTGACAGGCTGCATCAGTTCTCCATCAGATTCGATATGAGCACCGTGGTGATGATGATGGTGGTGGTGCTGGAGGACAGATGACATGTTAGATTCGGAGGCCGTTCCATCATACTGATCACGATGACCATCCATCGCCAGATGGCTGAAAGGTCGGTGCTTTGCGAACACCGCTCGGATGAATATATCCTGCAATCACAATCCATATATCGTATTTAATCAGTTTTTCCTAAATGAAACTTTATTATTGAGTCATTAATACTTTCTCCAAAGATATTGATTTTCTCCAAATATAAAATTATGCACGCAAACAACCAGATTACTTTTTAGATTCATTTCTAAATTATTATTAACGTCTTAATTGCTCAGTTAGGTGATTACAAAATGTGGTGTATATTTACTGTAATGAGCTGCCAAATGGTTAATGCACAGTATAGTTTTGCCTCTATGATAGGTCAGCTTACCAAATAGATCTCCTTCATACTTGTGGGGAAAACTTTGCTAATCACATCTTGTTTAAAGAACAGGAGAACCAACTGTCAAAATTCAGTTTTTGAAACTTGGATATAACTAACAATACAATTAATTACCTGAACAAGTTCTTGATTGACTAGAAAGTTCCAGAGTCTTCTGGCGGGAGCTGTGCTGGCTAGGCTCGAATTGAAAGGAGTGTTGTGTTTTTCCAACAGACATCTGAAAATTAATATACACATTTAAGTCTTCATCAACAGCATACTTCACACTTTTTATATGTAAGGTTGTCCATTGAAAAAGAAAGTGGTGATAAATGTATTTGCAAAGAATAATCCAGACAGTAAAAATAACTCATTGATTCCATGTTACAACATTTTCAATAGTATTAACTGTTGCAGTTTATCATACAGAAATGGCCAGTATAATATTTTAAATTCTCATAAATATCTCAATACGCACTAATCTTTTCATTTATCTTAGTTCACTATTATCCAAAACACAATGCTTAAACAAAAATAATGCGATGAGCGTACCTATACTTATTGATTGGCGGTCCGGAGAGCTGCTCCTCAGGGAAGCAGGCGGGGATGTAACGAAGAGGGGGGTCACGGGATGCCAACTGCTCTGATAGCTGGGTTTGCCATTGCGACAGGCAACGTAAGGCTCCATGCACCAGCGGACTGCTTACCGCCAACTCTGTTAAAAATACTCATTGTGATTCCTAACTCAAATTTTTATGACTACAATTTTAACTCTCTTCTTGAAAAATAGACTAAATCTTTTTAATCAATCATATCGAATCTCAGCGTAATTATTAAATTGATATAACTTAATAGTTTCAAATACGACTTCAGTGACTTCATAGGAAGTGAAAAAATGCCAAATGTTAAGACCTTCGGTTCTTAAGGTAAGCGGAAAAGGATGTACAAACCTTGCATTTCAATGCCTGCAATATTCAAGAACTCCTGCAACTGCACCTGAGCGATCTTCAGAACGGCTAGTCTCATCACGTTCCAAGAAAAGGAGTTTGGATCCGAGTGTTCCGTGTTATCACGTCTTCTGCTCCTGTCCTCCATATGAATGGTGCTTCCGCCAGCCAAAGGATCGCCAAACACGTCTTCTTCGTCTGTCTCTTCCGCTTTGGAGTCGTCGGCATCTGACGCAATCGACGCTGCTGAATCATAATCTTCTCCCTCTGAATCCGGCTGAGGGGGAGGCTATAAAAATTTAATTACACACAAGCATTAAGTTAAATATAATCGCAACACATTACTTCATATGTTTCTTTATTATTAAAATAATCCATATCTGATACAAAAATATGATAGCAACTCTTCTTCGGCATTCAGCTACAGGTATTATGAAATCTGTTTGGTTCATGAGAAAGTGGTAGAAACACCAAATTGCAAGTGCAGTTTTTATCTTGAAGACAATGGTTGTACTATGACTGTTGGACTTTAGAATTGAGATTGTGATGTGCGAGATCGTATTAAGTCAGATGCCAGCCACTTAACATCAATAATAAATATATATTAATTTTGGATAAGAGTCGAGTGACTTCATCAAAAATGACAATATGAAAGAATGAACTATCCACATTTTAGTCTCATAAAGAGTGACGGAGTCCAGATACCAAGTCATAACTTGCTCACCTTTCTGTTGAGTAAATTATTTTTCGAGATTGCTAAATATTAAAATGTCTTCGGCGAAATTACAAAATGGTGCGACAACACAGATGCAATGATTGGAAAGTGACAATTGTTCTTGGTATTCATATACTTTATGAATGAACGTGGAAAAATAAACTAATGTGATTTACATTTATTAGAAACAAACCTTGATCAGCAAATAGGAGATCATGCTCATGACAGGGGGAACAAAGTGTTCACGGTAAGTAGCCCTGCCCTCCTTAATGATCTTGGCGGACTGTTGAGCGGGCCCGGTGACGGGCGGAGGGGTAGTGCCAAGAAGACGGATGTTGAGCTTCGTGCGCTGAGCACGAAGCGCACTCCACATGCTCCCACTTTCTGGACGCTCCAGCGTAATTTGGTTGCTCTGTCGATCAAATTATTTTATAATATAACTAACGTTGAAATAAGATTTTTACTCACTCATTGTCACATACATTCACTACTAAAGTCACATTTTTTTAAGCCATGTTCACTCCCAAAGTGGAGCATATGGATTTACACAGTGTGAAGAAATCCACTCCGAGAGTGGAGTATATGGATCTGCGCAATGTAAAGACGTCTTGACAGATTATTTTTCACGAGAATCGTTTGTCAGACAATTGCTCAACCCAATGGGAATCCAGTCCTGCATTTTCAGATTTTTCACATTTACAGCTGATATTTAGATGATGACCTCAAATTACACTAATATCATTTCTATACACGACCATTGCTTCTTTAGTCTTCCAAATGACCAGGTGGTAGGCACGCTCGCTTCGATATCAAATTATATTAAAATGCATGAAATTTAAAGATAATTGGGTACTCATTGGATTGACCGATTGGCTGACAACCAAGTTTTGTGAAAAATTCTGTCGAGATAAGTGTTCACACTGAGAAGATCTGTATACTCCATTTTTTGAAAGAACATTTAAAAAAATTATTCAAAAACCCCAGGACTGTTGATAAATATGATGGTTTTAAGAATGAATGCTTAGAATCTTAGGAGTTAGAGTCTTCAGAGGTTAGTATTGCAACACTCATATCAGTGATTTGATTTGGTGAATATTTTGTAATAAGAGAAGTGAAGAAAAAATTTCCAATTATTTTAAGGAAGTTTCAAAGCAACGACCATATCATTAAAAAGTAAATATTTTTAGCTTTTAGCTGCTGATATACACGATTCCAACTGCTTGTATATTTAAATATATCGAGGATCATACCCCTGTGGCAGCTGTCCTCAGAAGTCTTCTGACTCCGCCTCCGTATAGTGTGGCCCACGATTCGGCCGTCAGTTTCTTAGCCGACAGCCTGTAGAGGAGATGGCCATCACAGACTCGCATGGCATAGAGTAAAAGAGCGAGGAAGCAAGCCACAAATGCTTCACACAGAAGAACTCCCAAACGAGGCGTATCTTCATCACCCTCTCGAGCTACCAGCGCTCTCAGGTTGGTTACGCCTAAAACAGTCATATTTGTTAAAATTGGACAGGATGACTCTTAAGTTCTTTCCTTTGAAACTTGAAAAACGTGTATAAAAAAAAACTATTAAATTTTACAGAAAAATGCGGAAAGGTACAAAAAATAAGCACTATGGGTAACGTTTGCACTATGGTTTTTCAGCATCATATATTGTTTCAGTAGCTATGTTTGACCACTAACAGATTAAGTGGACTATAAGGGATGAAGTATTATTGATTTCTTACCAGGCCATTTATTTGGGGGAGTGGTTACTGGCATCGCTTCATCCGTTGAAGAGTATCGTCTCTGCCTGCCACCCATTAAGTGAGAGCCGTGTGTCGACAGACCACTTAGACGAGCTAATGATTCCATTCCACCCCTAAATCAAACAATAATTAGAATTTGTGTTTAAACAAAATAAAAAAACAGTTAAATAAATCCTTATGCTTCAGAAATATGCTTAAAATGTAGTATAAATTCTTATGCTTCAGCAGCAATGTTCCTGCCAATAGCAAATTAGACAATTACATGGCCCTCACGAGCGTGAACGATTTAATTAAATTTATAAGCACAGTTCTACATTTATAGTATCTTGATGCACTGACTTGTTCAATTTCTTGTTAAAAAAATGAATAGAAAAAATATGGTGCATTTCTTCGTTTATATTGAATAACTAATAAATATATAACTCACAATTTCTAGTTATTTTTTTTGATAGACTAGTGGAAAATTTCAACAGTAATTATGTTAACAAAGCATATACTTAGCAAAAATATATTCGAGATCAACTGCAATGGTGAAAGCTATTTCAAATGTGTCAGTTGCAATTCCAATTTTCTATGGCACACATTTTACTTAGAATACTAGATTAAAAGCCTAAGAGTAATTTATGACAAAAATTAATACTGACATATCCTGGTGCGGGTGGGCCTGCTTGAGACTGAAGGTGTCGGAGTCGCAAAGACTTTGATAGATGCAGGCAGAGAGGGCCACAGCTAAATCTCGCAATGTAAACATTGCGCTGAGGTTGCTGTCGTTCCGCATGGGCGACGACATACATATCATCGTTTGAAGCATGTCGTGCGCTTGAGCCTGCCGAATGAAAGTGTATTACAATGAATCAAGTAGTAGATTTAACAGTCATGAAGTCTAAGTTTAGTTTTCGGGAATTAATTAGAAAAATACATAATATAAAATTATATTTACCTGCAAATGTCTGACAGGATCTGCGACAACAGTTTTGGAACAGGCGACAGAGGCACTTAACAACGGCAAAGTAGTAGGGAAGGGTAGAGGGCTCAAAAGCTGCTGATGTCCCTTATCTTGCTGCAACTCCTGCAGAAGCAGAACGAGCTCCATTCTCACCGATGCCAATCCACCTCCACCTGCACCCTGCAGACTGCAGTATGACAGGAGGGTTCGTAGAAGGGTCTCGTTAGCTAAAAGGATTCAACTCTTTTAATATCCACTTTCTAGAAAGCACATATAAATGATTGACAAGCATTTATTGTTAATCATTCATTCAAACTAAAAAAATATATCGGAGATACTAGAAATATGCATTCTCTGAATCCAAATACACATGTCGGAGATATGTGTATCCTACCAACTCGACAGAATTCGAATCTATAATTCTCACTGAATTATTCTATAATACAACTGATTTAACCTCAGAAAGAGCAAGCCACATGAAATGCGGGGTTGTGAGCATTAACTATTATATGGGAAAATTTACCTTTGAGCCACCGCTTTCTTCTGACAGCCCTTTGAACCTTGGCTTCGAAGTCGGCTTTTTCTTGAAGGAGCACTTGATGCAGAGTAGGGACTTTATTTTGAGCGCTTCCCATCCCCAATTGATCTCTGGCTTGGAGCAAAGCATCGACAACATCGGGAAGATTAAGTCGGCCAGTGTTGTCAGCCTCGCCCTGTGCAGACCCTGAGCCCGTGGAGTAACCACACAACTGTCGAAGTGCTTCAACTTCGCGTTCTAGCCAAATGTACAATTGGTATCGGAGATGTCCACCTGATTTTTAGGAATAAAAAACAATAGTGAAAAAAAAAACTCATTTGGTAATTATTATATTAATCACTATTATAAATTATTATCTTTGATTGTTCTGTTGGAAAAATTTTAGTGGGAATAAGAAGAGTGGACATTAACCCACATAACAACGGTTTCAGAATTTATGAAACCTTCATTGATACCAATTTAATAATGAGCTGGCTGAAAAAACTACTACACACAAAAAGGACATGTTTAGATGCATTAGATATTACTGAATTGAAGAAGTCTAAGAATTCTCACAGCAAGTGAAAAAATTAAAATCAATTTTATTGGTTCATTTTTTAAATCAAAATAATTACTTTACGCGCAAAAATTTATTTAAAACTATATAAATTTACCGTCAACTTCAAATCCTGTGGCCAAAGTGGATAACTCCTCCATAAGGATCTTGAGGCAGGCGACGAACTTTAGTTGCTGTGCCATGATGTCTACAGAACTATTCACCCCCTTTTTATCCTCACTCACTCCTTTATCAAGTACTTTATCTTTGGTATCCTTATCTTTAGTATCCAGCTTCATTGCCAAAGGCGGCGTCTCTGACCCATTCGACCTATACAACGAGAAACAGAAATATTTAATTTTTATCTACTTAATAATTTTTCAGTTTTTACATGCATATATTAATATATTATTTTGCATTTGAAATATGATATATAACATATACAAAGAAAGGGAAGAATTAGAAGTTAGAAATCAATTTTTTTTGACTGAAAACTATCCTCCTCGAGTCTTCATAAAATTCGGTGGTCATTTACAATTGATTTTATAAAATGTATTGCGACTTGTCTCCTTAAGAAATGGACTGCGAGGACCATCAGGTAAGATACCAACGAAACACATGGTAAAAAGAAAACTCTAAAAGCCTCACACGATATGCAATAAATACTAGACCACTATCCGAAGACATGGAGATAATATACGTACGCCTTTTCATCTTGGTCCCAGTCGAGGACAAGCTCATCATCGTCTCCTTTGGGAGTAGTACCTTTGGGAGAGCCCCAGTCAAATGATGGAGCAGGTGCTCCCCAATCTAGACTCTCTGTTTTCACAGGCTTACTCACTGAAAAGAGATAATATGGTTATAAGATATTTATAATGCTGTGGTTGAAAAACTTACTTTTAAAACTTACTTACTTAAAAATACTTTTTTTATTTAATACAATTAATGGACAGTTGAATATTGTAAAATAATTATGTTTCGAGAACCTCACCAGTTGACACCTTGGTTACTTCATCCACAGAATCGTGGCCCCAGTCCAGTTCTCCCGTGTCGATCTGCGTATCTCTTCTGTGCAACTGTTTCGCAGGGCTGTGCGTGGGAGGGGCGTGATCTTCTAAAATCTTCGATGGCAACTTGCTGAGTACTTCCAAGGCGAGCGCAGGGCACCCCGCTTTGAAATGGCCATGGGCCGTGGTGAAGTAAAGTCGTCTCTCCAACCGCGTTATTCCTTCTTCACCTTCTTGGAGGAGACCTACGCCGCCACCCTGCAATTATTTCAAATAATATAAACATTAGACTCAAAATGTAAGTTTTTCATTCAGTATGGCATAGTGTGTACATTGTGTGCTTCTAAAAATTTAATGGGATAAATTTAGGTAAACTTTTCATTTGATAGTTCACAAGAATGAATATTTTCTCAAATACATACGCACAATTTAATTTGAAAAACTTTCAACATATTATATATTTTAATAAGATGAACACTTCAGTAACTACTACTCCACAATTTTCATCACTTTTTCATATGGCAGTAAAGAACTTTACCTGAGTAGCGACAAACTGCCTGACGAGTAGTGGATGCGTCCTGAGATAGACGTAAAAATTGAATACATTAGGATCAGCCTGAGCATTCAGTGACCCAGTTGCACTGGCTGTGGTGGCTTCCTCTGTAAAGGCGCTGTGCTCTCGGCCCACCCTGGCTTCCAGAAGAGTCGCCAAACTGGCTGAGTTGTCTCGGAAGAGCCATAGAGCCATCGATCTTAAGAAGGGATCGGGATGGGCTTTGTGTACATCGTAGCTACCGCCAGTTTCATCACAACTAGAATCAAATTTAAATGACAGTGAAATTCTCCTTCACGTTACATACAATTTAAGCTCAATAATAATTATTTTTTTAAGTTTATAGTCTAATATAATAATCAATGATTATTATTGTCAAACTGAAAATTAAACATTAGTACGTACCCGAGGATTTCTTCAAATAGCAATTTCTTAAAACTGTCAGGCATTGGAGATTCAGAATTGTATAACCTTGCGATGACCATAGCGAGCTGTAAGTCTTGCAGTTGGGTCAATATAACCTACAAAAAATCAAATTGATACTCACATAACGGAACTAATTTGCTCCCAAATGTCAAAAATATAAATACTACACTTATTAAAATTAGTTGTATGGTCTTTCTAGTTAACTTTTATTACTGAATGTGTGAATAATAAATGTCTAAAACTAAAAAATGACAGGATAAGTGAGACATCTTATTTGAGCATGTCCATCTAAATTTTCAAACTGGTTAAAAGTTTAATATCCTTAAATCATTAATCAGCAAAATCAGCATGGTAGTCTACTAACCCTGAGGGCATCCTTTAGTGCTCCACCGAGCAAGAAGAAAGCGGCAGCGTGTTCGAATCTTTGAATTCCAATCAGAGCAAAAGCGTTCTTCAGAGCAGCCTTACGCCATCTTTCCTCAGAGAAATTGTTAGAGAAGAACTGAAAAATAAAACCCATCAGTCAGTTGTTATTTTAAAATTATACAAGTCAATCACTATAAAAAAACTTGGGATACACGAAATATCTAGAAACATATAACGCTGCATACCAAAATTTTAAACTAAATTCACCCTATACATGACCTATCTGTCTCGGCAATCTCGATGAATAATTTTTTTGAGAATTAACATTATTAATTAAATTAATTCGTAAATTCAATGCTTGTACGAGAGAAAAGAAACCTGAAGATGACAATGCTTTGTTATCTACATACATTGGATTGATTCAATTTTTTCGGGAACTGCTTTAACAATAATAAAACCTGTTTTTTTTTCATTTGTCACTATCTATACTCACAGATGTCATTTTTTCATCCCGTTTATTACGGAAGAGTCCCCAAAGTAGTGCCTTTTTCCGCATGGCAAGATAGTAGAGGGCAGCATCCATCGGATTCTGATTTTCCTTGTAGGCTGCTTGTGCCACTCGCTCCATGCAAGTTCGCAGAAGTGTCGGAGAACGGACCCACCATCCGACACCTGTAGTAAAACCAAAGCAAAAATTATGAAAACACTATACACTTATACACCCTTAAAAAATTCTTAATGAAGAAATCGATTTAAGGTTTATGGATGTTTAATTTAGTCTCATATGAAAAAGTTTGATCACTTACCGAGTTCCTTGAGAGTAGCCCATTTAGGTTGTCCTTTGGCATAAGACGGTATGAGCATGAGAAGCTGTTCACAGCTTTCTGAGTGGAAGGCCCACACCAAGTTAGCGGTGGCCACGCCTGTTCTCTGAAGAGGCGCTCGCTGAGCCATAGGCAGACATCTCAAGAGATAGCCATAATGTTTCATCGCCAGCAGAAACCGTAGTCCACAGTCATCTAGAGCATCTATTTTAAATAAAAGAATTTGGTCGAAATTAATGGAAAAATATGCTGGAAAAAGACAGTGAAAATCAAAATGGTGAAAGGACCTTAAGGTTTTTAGACCTTTAGCCTAGCTACAAGCTGACATCACAGATGTTAATGTTTGTACTTAGGCTGTATTTTTTTATTTGTATCCCATGTATGTAAAATAAATGGTTGACTTGACATTTGGGTGAACATAGTAACTTACCTGTAGAAACATCATCTCCCTGTGGAGTCCCATGCAAATTCTCTTTGGCGATGGCCGTCCTGGCTGCGTCTATAGCAAATCTCTCAGCAAAGTCTGTGTTACATGTGGAAACAGTGTCAGCTAGAGCCAAAAGATGCATCTGGTCCAAAGAACTCAACCCAGGCAGATGAGTGTGCGTCAAAAGTCGAGATAAAATACGACCTGAAAAGCCAAACATCATTATTAAAAAAAATAATTCATTGTTTTGTTTTAGTATTAACCTTTTGTCACATGTAACTTCTAAATCTGAGTAAAATTGTCTTCTTTCCATCTTTCATTTTCTTCCAAATTCAATGTTAATTATTTTATGAACCTGAATGTCTACTATACGGTAAAAATATGGTCTCCTGAGCTGCAGCAGTTCAATATGAATAAAAAATGCTGTAGTGGTGTATGTATTGTACAGTACCTTTGACTTTCCTTTCAAATAAATCAAACATTATTGACCACTCCTACAGATATTATCACACCTCACTGATATAAACTAACATTCACACTGTTGAAGTCATTTGTATAGCATAACATTCTTTTTGGCTAAATATTATTTTCATACCTTGTCTAGGCCCAAAATGTGAAAGCCCTTGTCTTTCCGGTATGGAAGGTCTTCTATCGGCTCGTCGAGGACTATCGGGATCTTCTTGGAGCAGAGTGTCTAAATCATCCTCACCAGAAAGATTTCCATCAAACAGTTCATTGTAATCCTATGGAAGAAATTAATAATACATATATTGTGATAAAAATAAAAAATTCTCTTTAACTGGTGAGATTGAGAACTAATGTGAATAATTCTGAATTCATTTAATAAATTGAATGTAAAAACTTTGAACGTAAGCACATAATCATTCATTTATGCAACAAATAATGCAATTTACAATTTTTATAGAAAGACTATACATTGAGCAAAAAAAAAGATTTAGAAAATATGGTAGATCAAATAGTAATATTATTATAATGGATATAATACCTTGGCTTCTTGCTTGGTGGTCAAGTGGCCAGGTCTTTCTTTATCAGCAACAAGCAGCGTCCAAAGCGGAAGCGGAGGAATTGATGTGATCTCCGCGTAATCCAGCTGTAATTCTTCTGGTATTTGCTGCAATGTTATTTTGAAAATTGCAATAAAAACAGTGGATTATTTCATTTTAATTTAAATGTTTTAAATACTTACATACCCATAAATAAAAAGACCTATCTAATTTATACAATTAAAATAATAATTTTTCGTGGTAGATCATTATATTGCAGTAAGAACACAAGTTCTTGTTTCCATAAATTATTTTTACCACAGTTTGTTTCATTTTAAGTATTTTCACATGAAACTACTAGGCCAGTCTGATGTCATCAATGTCCATAATTACATAAACGGAAATCGGTTTATTTAATGTGCTGAAGTTTGACTCGATAATAAATTTATTTTCAGACCATGGTCAGAAAAAAAAAAAAAAACAAACATCTCTATTCTATACGCATGTAAATAGATAATTTTTGTCGAAATTCTAACTAGCTTACAACATCTTAGTTTAAAACACAGATAGTATTAACAATAATTTATACGTGCATAGGAATTCATACAAAATGCTTAAAGCACTGGCGGCTTTTAATTGTGAATTGAAAAACATTCAGTGATACATTTAACATGTGTGCATATTATATCTATATGTATTTTAGCGTCATAGATCTAAATACATAGACAACTTTCGTGATATTGATGAAATTAAAATCATGAAAAAATGATACGTATTTCATTGAACCAAAATATACTGGATTGATCATACCGTCCGATAGATTGAACGTCGACTGACAATGAATCTTTCAAAAACCCATCTGTCAAAATGAGTGATAAAACAGTCAAAAACATTATTAAGGAGAGAAAACAAATACGTAATTAATCAAGAATTCAGGTACCATCAAGATGCGCAAGTGGTGCCTTAGGGATCACTAAGTGCTACTTTAACTATCATTTTATGATCAAATTGAAAAAAATCAACCATGAAAGAAAAGAAAAGGAAATTATCGTAATTATTTTCACAAATGTATTAAATTCGTAACTTATGTTGGGGTAAGCAGTTTTGAGTTCGAAACCGATGTAAAATTATAAACTGCCATATTTTTATCGATCATACTTTCCGTTGGTGTCTGTATTCGGCAAACACGTGCAGTGAAATTTGTTAATATCTCCTGGAAGCCGAGAGCATGCTCATTTTCTTATATTTTTATGCATGTTTCATTTACATCAAAAATTGTTCCAAGTTCCACGTTGCTTAATATGGAAGATATACCAGTTTAAAAATATTGTGTAAAAATAAGTATTCAAATATTGCATTTAAATCTGTAATTATATACAGTGAATTGGAACACACATTGGCAATTGTGGAAAATTAGTTTACCATAATCATACTTAGTGGAAATCATTTTTTAGATGAAAAATCAGTTACTATAAAAACATATTCTGGTCCCAACAACATGCAGCAAATTTTGAAGCACTTTTTATCTGATCTTATAAAATGTCACCGTTATAATATGTATAAATATCATCTTCTTTTAGGATTATAAATGATTGTTTATGAAAACATTACTGAAGTCTTTTTTAATCCTTCAACAATTTCCACTGTTTTGTAAAATGGAATACACGTTGCATATTTCACCATTATTATTTGTGTATTATCGTATAATTGGCTTGTTAGTTAAGATAATGGGATGCACGTGGGCTTACCTGATTGACGTTGTCCAATGGGGAGGCGGCTCCGGCAGCGAAAGAGACGGAGAGAGTGCGAGAGCGGGACCAGCCGCGCTGTAAAAAAAATCATGCTCATCCCGCGCGGCTCACAATTCACAACATGGCCGACTACTGCCCGTCTCAATTCAACACAATGCTCCAATCATTCAGTAATACCGCAACAGATGTGCGGCGCTTTGATTTGTGCAGCGGATAAGAATGCCAAAAGAAATCGAATGATATTTAACAGCAAATTCTCAATTAGCTCACATATAGACTAAATCAACACTACTTCTGTTTACTCTACATGTTAATTCTAGAGAACAGGGATCAAGTTCATTAAACCTTTCAAGAGTGTGTTTTTTTGCAATGCATTTTATTATGATAGATGTCGATTGATGGATTGACAATTGAAAATGTATTCAGAAGTATCCAATAATTATTGAAACAATCTATATTTTAACAATAAATAACATTTTTCGTGGCATACAGAAGGACGCAGAAATGTGTTTGTACTCCATTTGACACAAATAGTGTTGGATGTAATACTACATCCGTACTCCTATATCAATACTAGGAATTGATTAGACGGTGAAATGAGTGAATAAAGGGTTGCAAAAATGGTAAATTCTTGAACCATCTGTACATCACGGGACACAGACAACCTCCGAAATTGAGTGGAAGATGGATGAAAAAAAAATATCCTCAAACTAGGCTTGAAGAATTTTCTTCAAAATAAGTACGTAATGATATAAATTAAAATCAATAATACAATAGAAGGGCCTTTAAATGTGAAGCTCCACTATCTCATAAATGTGAAATATTCCCTAAATTACTTATTTCAATTCATGAATGTTGGACTTTCAACAAAAAAGGAGATCTAAAAACTTAAAGAACCACAATATGGTATAGAAAAATGAATTAAAAGATTCACAGCATCCAGAACATGTTGATTTAATATAGAACAAATGAGATAATTGAGACTTTCATAATAATCAGCCAAAGAGGATGAAAATTATTTTTAAAAATACCAATAG
>JAGVSQ010004712.1:0-18872 GCA_022683975.1 Rhyacophila evoluta | reverse complement strand
TATATATATATATTTAAAATAAGCAAAGATATTAATAATCATAGGCATTGATGTCACATAATATGTAGTAGTAAACAGTATGGTCACTTTAATATGAAGTCGAAACCGAAATAGCTATCGACAAAATAATCAACATTTAGGAGTGTAATTCGTTATACCAATAGATTTTATTTGAGCATACCTGCTATAAATTAGATCATATGGATCTACTCGATATAAAGACCTATAATCGATTTGAGCAATCTGTAGAGTACCTAGTTTTGTACATGAAATATGTTAAATTTGGAAACCCATTTTTAGTATTTAGACATTATATTTTTATTTTTTGTATTTGTAATCTTTAAATATAATTTAATTTTGATTTAACCACAGTATAATTACCAATTATACAACTAACATGATTTTAACTATTTTGTCCTGGAAGTCTAGAATATAAAGTTATTTTAATATACGAGTACACATATATTTTGCTTTTCTTTAGACGGAGAGCAAATAGTCATTACAATTAATGAACATAACCTCAAAAAAGACAAACTAAACCATTCATCACTGACATACGGTAATTTTTCATTGAGTACTCCCACCAAAAGAAAATATAATATTTAAATAAGACAACAAAAAACCATGACGTAAATAATTGCTTTACAATTTATAACAATACGTTTTAATTCATATTATTTTTTTTTAATTTGAATTATTCTTTACAAGTAACATACGGAATCGAAATATAAATAACGGAGACAAGTTTTTTTTAAATAAAAGAACACAACCATTTTGAAATTTGTTTTTAAATCAATCTCACATATTGTCTATAATAGACAATAACGAGAATTTTAAACAGATTAAATCCATCGGGTTAACATGGGCATTACACAGGCATACTATTGATAATAACGATCGGACCTGAATAAATGCGATTTAATTACATGTCTTTGATTATTCGTTTACTTATTCGTTATTTGTACTACGGGTAACATCTAAACATTGTAATGCAGGGGTAGTCAACATTTTTATACATAAAAGCTTGAATTACGGCTTGGACTAAGTTGACTATCACCGGTGTACTGTATAATAAGTATCAAAAGGTACTATGGCTTAAGTATGAGAAATACAATAAACATTCCATATTCAAATTATCCTTTTTTCGTAGTAGACTTTTGTTTGATAAGTTTGTTCTTCAGTGTTGCCACTAGATAAATAAAGAAATCTCAAATATTCATTATAATAAAACGCGCAGTTTCGCGTCGCGCATGTATGTATTGTACATTTGAATAGTCGTGAGTCATTCGTCTCTCGGCGGGAGAATGTTTGAATATGGAACACTCGACGGCTGCTGGCGTATTTGAAAATGGAACGTGTCTCTTTGAGCGGGACGCTGTTGAAAGATAAAACATATTGTCTTCAATTCTGCACAAAGGTATTTATTCTTTATAGTATTAATTTAGTACGAAATTTACTGTAAAAATATTGACTAACTACTAAAAGCAAAGTTTACAAAACAATATTCTGATATATATGACGGGGAAAATTTGTGGAAACCACGTTACTAAGCCGATTGGGCTAACTAAATGTCGAACCGATTTATGTAGCTCTATTATTTTATTTTACGGATAGGAACATTACCAAGGGAAATGATTGGTATCCTGCATTTCATAACATAAGCGCCCTAATTTTCAGCAAACGTATTTACTTAAAAATAAAAACATAATGTTGGAAATTGTATAAGCCATTCTTTTTTCAAACTTAAAAGTTAAATTTAGATGCTAATTCAGTATTTGTAGTTTCATTCTATTGATAAAAAATGTATAAATTGTATACGAAGTGATTATTGAAAAAAGCTTATGATGAAAAAACTGAAGGTTACGTCCTTGTTCCTTTTTATAGTAGATGTATATATAATACTCCATTTCCAGAACGTGGACTTGGTAAATATGGTAGAAATTTATATTCCTAGAATCATATTAATAACCTTTTAACGTATATATTTCATAGATTTGCATAATGAGCGCTTTTAAGATCTTATTTCAAACGAATCGTAACGATACAAGATTAAGTGCTTTTTAGAGTTTATTCGAAATTCCTTTCAAAGGATTTAGATAAAAAACATACTAACACGTTATTTTCAACGCCTTTATATTTTTTAAGTGCAGAGTAGATTTGTAGATACTAAAATTGATTGAATGACATCACTTTTTTGCTTAGATAATTAATTAAATTATAATATATACCGTCTTAAAAATACTAATATATTTCAAAGTCAAAGATTTATTCCCACTGAATTATTTTGATATTTCATCGACAATATGTGATCGAAAACTATACATACTCATTTTTAATACATTATGGCACACTTGTATTATTGATGGAAACGTATAGTATAAATTAATGTTGACGTCAATACATACTTGAAATAATCATATAAAATGATATAGAATTAGTATTTTTCATAAAAAAATCATGCTCGAGCTGTTAGATGACTATAAATATTCGCTAAAACAGTAGGTCAAGGTATTTTTTCAGACTGTAAAGAACTATTTCTAGATCTGGATCGTAAGATTAAAAAAAAATGCTACAGATGTCGAGTTCGAACTCGCAACCGAACTAGACTTAGAATCACGCACGCCAACCTCTGATCCACCGGGGGTAAATACTGTACAATATTAATAATAAATACTGCTTTTAAATAATTAAGTGTACCATTGAAAAACAAGATTGAATGGTTTTAGAACAATTATGTCTTAGACGAAGATACCCATGAAAAAAAAACATCTTTTCATCAAAACATACATTTGAAAAGATAAAATAATTAAGAGAAATAAATTCGAGTTGCAAAAAATGGTTTATTCTTGATGATCAGTCTTGTGTTATAATTTCATAAGCTGTGGGCAGATTCACAAATTAGCCATATTAAAAATACTGCTGGCAACACTATATACATGTAATGTATCTGATACGGCAATTATCTAGTCCAATTTCTCACGCAATTAATTCACAGAGCAAATCAACTAAGCGTACCCAAGACAAATAAATTATCTTTCGTTATTTTGTATATCTATAGGGTGACTAGGATCTGTACAACTTGTATATGTATATTAGACGGCAGTGAAAAAAAGGGACGATTTTTTGTTGAATGTATTTAAAATTATTATAGTAAAGCTATGTATATTTTACGTTATACTTTATAATTTTTGCTTCTTTATTTATTGCTGGAGTTATAAAAACACTTTAATTTAAATATGTAATAAGATTTTGATAATTGATCCTATAAAAGTCCCCGCCAGTGTGGCAATTCGGGAAATACATGTGCTTTGGGATCGGACGTTGTGGGTTCAAATTCCGCTGTTGTATGGACGAAAATATTAAAGATCCGGAAACAGATGCCTAATAATTGAACGATTTATTGATTAATTCTCATAGAAACCAATCCATCGAGATAAGTCTTTAATTTGTGGAGATCCACATGCTTCACACACGGTCTATATTTAGTGAAGTATGATAGTAAATATGGAACATTAATTAAAACGAAAAACATGTCAAGTCATATTTAATATAGCTGAGATTTCTAGACGGTAGAAAAATGGTTACCTATTTTTTTCTTATCACTATATTCCTGAAAAATGATAAAACTCTTAAGAAATCTAATGAAAGAATGTAACACTTTTAACATGAATCATATAGATATGTAAAGTATAAAGAATTAAAATGATATATTGTATAATATTTCACAAAGATGGGATTTTAGTCAATAATTTAATCTACAGGACGCTCTGTCCAATATATTTAAATTTAAAAACTTCTATAAATACTGGATTAGATCCAGCAACAATCAGCATAGAAACAATTGCACTTGGAAATCGGCCACTGAGGAAACCATGAGATGTTGCACTAAATTAAAAAGTAGTTTGTTAAAGTAGAAAGATAATTATAGAACCTGTAGTGAAATCTAGTTTTTAATTTGTATTATCTGGCTGTTGTAATTTCAATTGGTTTTTTTTTAACAAAAGTGCAAACATCCTGTACGCTTTCAATGAGGCTTGATTAAAACAACTTTTATCAACACAAAGAGAACATAATTTATCACAACTTGGCCTGCAATTGTTGTATCATGAAGTAATTATAATAATTACGGAAAAAATACCAAAATTCATCAAAGTCGAGTTTTATTATTTATTAGGTGTTATAAATTGTGTTTGCAGGGGGTACACGCATTGAGTGTGAGAGCATTTTCGAAGCTATTTTTAAATTAAAATATACCATGAGTAATAAATAATTTATTATTTTATGAATGTTACAATTAATTAAAAACATATTTACAACTATAAGCTTTTAAAACTAAAGTTCTAATAATAAAGCTGCTGGAGTTTACTTACTAGGGCGCCCCGACTTAAAATAGTTGAATAATAAAGTTCGAGGACAAAAAGCCATCTCAGAATTTAAGCATAATCTTGGACTAAAAAATAATGTATGAAGTTAAAGATGTTGACTGAAACTAAAATTGTAATGCACATATAAATATATATAATGGATTGATAAGTATCGAAATCTCCAATATATATATAATAAAATAGAGCATTTTATCATTTTTTAAAATATAAATAAACACATTATAAGCCTAACCGTACTTAAATATGTATTTAAAACTATATATTCATCAATTCATTTCAGACCTGAGATGATTTAATTTACCTGTAATTAAAATATTGTAGTTGAGTTACAAATAGAGCTTTTGTCCGAAAAGTTATTTTTATGGAGAGTTATTGACAGCGGTTAAAATGACGTTAGCTTTTGTCTTAAGTGTAATTTTTCTGGTCCTGCACAATTATAATTATACAGGTCATTTAGATTTAAAATGGTTGATTCAAATAACACATGCCGTAAGAACTGATACACATAATTCGATCCGGTAGACAATCAGTCCTGCATCTTTGATTGCTTAAAATCCTTACCATTCGGGATTTGAACCCGCGACCTTTGATATTGATTACAGTGCGTCCACAGAGGCCAAGTCACAATGAGCGATTGGTTCGACCATTCGTCGGAAGTGGTTTCTGTGAAAGGTAATTTTCTAGTTTATAAAAAAATGCGACACCTGAGAAGGTCTCTGTTTAACAAGGTCAGATATTAACAGAGCTTAGTTTGTTAGATTATAAATAACGCACACTCTAGTGCACGCAAAGCAAGGTATGGAGAAGCTACTTCTACCACATTTTGCTACTTTGGAGAGCGCTTCACGTTCGTATTGAATACAACTATAAGCCTGTGAGAACTAATTGTGTAATGTTATATAACTGTTTACAGATATATACATACTTATATATATTATATTTGTACGCAACTAAAAGAAAATAAAAATAATAAATCAGCCGAGAGTAAAGACGGAGATAGAATTTAGCAATAATCATTAATCATTTCTGTAGCTAAATTTTATGGCACTGTAAACGTAAGCCACTGATCTGAATCAAACGCCGTTTGAATTATAGCTGAATGTTTGTATGGCTACTCACATACAGATATTGCTCGCAACATTGGTGTTGCTATTTTTACCCTTTAGCAATTTACTAGCGATATATTGTTGTTTGTAATAACAGCGAGAAACACCTAGAAAAATTGTTTTACAACTTTTACGTTTAGTTTTTTTTTGTAATGGTTAATTACCTTGTGTAGTTAGTATGTCAAAAATAATGTATAATTTTTATCAAAAAAAAATAAAATTGATTAATATTTTGATTTCTTACTGAGATGAGAGATTTGAAGAACATTATAGTAGATAAAGGATTAAGGAAATGGCGTAAAGACTTTGGATGTATACTCGTTTGTGTTACGCGTATACATAAAGAAAGCGTTTAAATAATACTACCAACATAACCTAACCTTACGTAAGATAACCTGACCGTACATAACCTAACTTCCATAGTAAGACGTTTTTGTATTTCATTGTGCTTCGTAAATATTATTTAATATATATTAAAAACGTCGTGTTTTGTATTGAAACTGAGATATCAAGGAACGGATCAAATTACTTACTGTCCCGTTAATACACTGAAACTATTTGAGGTAGATGTTATGGATCCAGAAGACCTTTATCTTGTATACCTCTGCTTTTGATATACGATTAAAAGAAATATATAATTAGAGAGTGAAAGAATATACCGGAAACATGTATGATTTTGGTGTCTATTTTTTTTATTACCGTTCACCAAGCGTTCCACCTCTATCAGAAATTCAGAAATCTCTATATGACTTTCGTGAAAACTGATGATATTAAATTCTATGATAATACAGAAGATATGCTAAAATACGAAGAAAAAATATCACTATACATATAAAAACACAATTCATTTGAAATATATTTAGTTACTTATATAAATAATAAAACAGCAGAAACTTTTTCACTTTTAGCGTAACTTAAATGCTGATAGTAATGAAGGATAGAATTATTGAATACGCCCATCACCCGTCCCGTCTCTATTCTTGTCCTTAATTAGTCGTATCCTGAAACTTTGATATTTAAACGTGATTTGTTTGACCTTAATGCCTTAGATGTGAATATAATACACAGTATTATTTTGTGTGCAGAGATCTGTCAATTAACTTACTGATGCGTATTATATTGTGTTTTTTTAAAAAATAATATTGCGTTTGATATTATCAATAACGCAGTGTGTGAGAAGCTTAATGTTTTCTAGTTTAACAGAGCGACAGCAAAAACGGTACGCCATGTGAAATACTAGCAGTTTCTGTTGACGCTTGTCGACAAACCAGATTTTCAACGTCGAGGAATTCTGTCTCGTGGTGTTGGATTCCTTGCGTCGCTTCACAAATACAATATTTCATATTTAATAGGTAATATTTTGATTGTTTCAGGCCTATTATTCATTCGTACAGTACATTTAAATAACTTTGTAGAATATTATATTTTATGACATTCATATATCAAATACTTTCCAACCATATATTCGATAATGACTCTGTATTATAGGAATCAATTTAATTTCTATGAAATAACAATTTCATATGAAATACTACAAGACATTATTGGAGATTTACAAGTTATGGGCTATACGATATTGTTTTATATGTGATATGAAGATATTATTTGCAAATAGAGTTCATTCTAATTTATCCGGCATTTTGCGAATAAAATTCTCTCTAACATCATTTTTTATTAGTACGTAAATCATTTTATTGCATTTTGGTCCAATATATATTACATATGAAAATAAGCTGTATCTATAAATCGGAAAAATTATAAATATGGATTTCCATTATAAAAGAGTCACAAACTAAAGAAATTAACCAATCATCAAAGAGGTTTCTCTTGAATAGAACAAATAAAAAATTGATCGGAACTTCGGATCGTGACAAAAATGATACAGCATCCCTGAAGCATAAGATCTTGAAAAAGTTCAAGGCTGGTATGCGGGAGTGGTGATGGTTCCTGGAGAAGATCAAGATCTTTATTGGGATAACGATAGTGATATATTAAATCGACAACGAGTATATCTATATTTTCAATCAATCGCTTAACGTATTTATAGGGAAAATCCTCCTTCTATATACACAAAAATAATAGATATTCAGAATTTATATATGTTCTTTTTCACTTAATTATGCAGTTAAAATGCCCTACAGTGAGCAAATAGTTTTTCTCAATTCTCGATATTAGTAGGGCTTTGGTAGAATGAAAATTACGCACTTTTTTGCACGCCAACCGACGTTTTCTCTGTTTTAAACTTATGTCACTTTCATCAACACCTTGCCTTCATTACTCCATGATTATGGATACATGGTGGCAGATGAAAATATTTTTTTTATTAGATGTTAAACAAATTTCAATAGAATTGCACCTACGACGTGCTTCATGAACACCAATCAGTTATAACATAGTCTTATATCAAACATATTAGCTTTAATCAGAAAAGATTCTATATTTTTTTCTTATTCTTGATTTTTTTGCACACGTTCATAGCACCATGGTTTATGTGTACATAACGGCTGACATAATGGAAATGAATGAAAATTATGAAAAGCAACGATTTTTCCTTTCTTTAACATTTTACCTTAATTTATATATTTTTGTACAAATTTATATGCAAAACTGTACCTTTTTTTATCAATTCTTTCCGTTCAGTATCTTTGAGAACTTTAAAAATTCCGTTAGACTAGATTGTTCGGGTGCTAAATGATACCGCTTCCCAAACATTCCGTTCGCCATTCAACGGCGTAATTTTATCAAAGAAGGTTATCTTCTATTGTTATATTACATTATGTGGTCGTTAAGTAACGCGATCCTTTCTATTGAAAAGTTTCTTCGTCTGTCATCTCGGTCAATTTGCTACGGAGAGATGTTAACGCGCCGTTTTGCCATCGTGACTGACACGAAACCTACGCGTCTATCTTTGTCGGATTAAAGATGCTTTCAACTGATCCAGAATCAAAATCTTATTTTTTTGCTATTATTTAAAACTAAATATTTATTTAATCAATATTTTGACTGATGGTGCTTGATGTAAATTGATTTTAAATTCTAAATTATTTGAAACTGGTAAACTTCCAAATGTGAGATCATTGTTAGCGACCCGAGTTTCGCCGTTCGGCATCTTCAGGCTAGATTATATGTTGGCAGTGAGTGGGCAGTAGTGTGTTATATGTTCACTCACTGCCCACATATAATGTAGCCTGAAAATGTCAAAAGGCGGAACCCGGGTCGCTAACAGTGATCTCACATATGGAAGTTTACAAGTTTTAAATAATTCCGTAATATAAGAATAATTTTACAATTCGAGGAGACTAACTTTTATTAATTGAGTTCTTAATATTAAACTAATACTGTTTGCGGTTTTTTTATATCGTGGCTTTGAAGAGATATATTTGTACAGCATGTTATATTTATATATTGTAGAATGACATTAAATATAACAAAATCAGTTTAAAATGTCCAATAACTATCAAACTAAATATAATATTTCTCAAATCTAAATCTGTATTCATTATGAGTATGTATGTGAATACATACTCGTATAAAATGCTATTTAAGCTATGGAAAAAGGACGATACCCTCAATTTTTCAAAATACCGTTTAATAAATAACCTATACAATGTATACAACTTAATACACATTCCACCAAAAGTATATATGCTAAAAATGCCGAATAAGTGTATAAATGTAGCATTTAAGTTTAAAAAAGGATAGCCTGAGAAATTTGTGACCAGCGAAAAAGGCTTCTAATCAATTTTATTGGTTTTTATCAAATACCTTATTAAATTAATATCATATTGACTAAATATCATACCATTTTTAGTCTCCATACAATTCATGGTTGTTTCTATATAATGCTTTGACATTGGCTCAAAATCATCAAATTACGTTATTTTTCCTTTCCACAATCGATATATATTTATTATAGAGTAACATTACATATAAAAATTGAATTGTTTAATATCTATTAAACTAAATATAATCTCAAATTTAAATCAGGGCCCATTTAATAAAGGCTTTTAATCAAAAAATATTTTTTACATTTTATAACCTCTGCACTATGCATCCAGAAGGTATTTTCTGGCAAATTGCCTTGGTAAGTATTTTTTCAATTTTTATTCGTTCTTGTTACACGCGATGTGTTCTTACGTGTACTTCTACATATTATACGGCCATGTGAAGTAAATAATTGAACGAAAAATAGAAGAATCGCGTGTAGCACATTAGAAAAAAAATATAGTGCCGTATATAGCTAGATGAACCGTAGAACATTTGACAGGATTTTCAATTTTTTTGTTCGGATTTTTTTCATTTCTTAATAACATCTCTCTGCCGATTCGGAAAAATACACATGCGTGCTGTCGTCACAAGATATTATCATTACGGAGATGCGTGATGTTTGAAATTTAAAAACAATTAAATTCTTAGTATTTATCTGCTAAATTGTGTGAACGTAGAAATGACAAAAAAATAATAATGGATATATTTATTACTATGGAAAATTTTCATGGTTGTTTACTTCCTATATGTGTTTTGGATAATAATTGCAAATAATTACACACTTGAAGTGAGAAAGTCTGCTTATTATACGCATAAAACTCTCATATATTTAAAGTAATCTCATATATACAAAGAAAAATACTGTGCAATTAAAGTTTTCTCAGTAAAGAATATAAAAATATTAAGTGATCGAAGAATATTAACTAAATTGGTCTTCAGTTGAGTTACGTATAGGTACGAATTACAGTAGCTCCTACTAGTACTTCGCTTAATCACACTGTGTGTATTACGGAATATAATCTTTAATATATATTCTTCTTCTTCTTCCATATTCGCTCACCACGTACCGCCTCCAAGAATCCCTGTCGCCCGCCAGTATTATTGCGTCCTCTCAGGTCATTCCTACATCCTGCAACTCCGCCGAATGCATTCTATATATAGTATTTAGTGGCCTTCCGGGATAAAAACGACCGGTCGGATTAAAAAATAAGCAGGTCTGGTTCAGACTTTCTTGTGGCATCCGCAATATGTGGCCGAGCCAGGTCCAGCGTCGCAGCTTCACTTTTTCAGTGATAAGTGGCTGCATAGTCCGTTCCCTTACCTTCTCATTTTGAACAAAATCATACCACGGTATGCCCAGAATTTGCCACAGGTATCTGTTCTCAAAGCTCAGAATACGTTTGTTTTGGGCCTTTGTTGGGTGCCACGATTCACAACCGTAGAGCAACACTGACAAAATGCATGCATTGAACAGGCGGAATTTGGTGTTTACCTTGTGCAGCTTGGAGTCCTAGGCAAGGATAAAATATTAAAGAACTTACATGATAAAACATGCTATAATTTCATACTGCAACATTTCATAATTGATTAAAATGAAAATATAGTCCGTATTAAATAATAATTATGTATATTCTGAAAGTGGTGCATATGAATCTTAATATACAAATTACCATTCCAGAAATGAAGTATAATGCATGTTTTTAGCTTTATCGAATTCAAAATAATACATCGAATAAATTTGCCAATTTCCATTTCAACTCAACACGCTAACTCAACTGGTATTATATACTTAAAAAATATGAATTAATTTAGTTAGTAGAATAATAAGAAAATAATTATATATACATTATTAAGGAAAATAATAATATATTCCTCATTTAAAAAAGCTATATTCATTGAAATTAATATGATCTTTTGGTGGAGTTATATTGTATATATTTAAAGTGGTTTCCATGGCAAGCCGAAAAGATACTTATCGTAGGTAGAAATTTATGCGTCGACAATGAGGGCTAATCGAGGCTGAGATCTCTCAAATGCCTACTGAGACGTCGCATTAAGTACAAGGTTTCATATGAGAGAGAAATATACATATAATCTACATAACAAACAAGCGTCCTCTGTCGGGTTTCATCAAAACATATTATTTTTTATTGTAATATAATACTGAACTAATATGATATGTGATTCTATTTTTATTACTAGTCATTTATATAATTAAAATGTAATACATCAAAGGTCAAGAGTTAAATCAATCAATAATGTTCAACAATTAATATCTGTTTTCTTTACCATGTTTACTCCGAACATGGAGCTTGTGAAGTGATGTCACAATGCGATGATATATGAATCTTTGTAATATGATGAAATGTTTTGAAATGTCATCAAAAAAGTGCTCAACCAAATGAGTATCCATCCTGTATTTTGGGATTTTTAAAACCTTGGTAGATGTCGGAAACGAACCCACATTCTCCAGATCCAGAAATGCGACATATGAATATCTGCAATGTGAATGGTATATTGAATGATTATTTTTCATGAATATTGGATGTCAACGAATTGATCAATTCAATATCCAGTTTTTTATCTATGAATTATTTAAAATCATTAGCAGTTGTAAGATCTCCCCGGTTAGCGTAGTTGGTAGCGCGTGCGCCTAGCGATCCGGGGAATGCGGGTTCGATTCCCCATCTGGTCGGATTTTTAATAATCTGAAAATGCAGGACTGGATACCCATCGGGATGAGCAATTGTCTGACAAACGGTTCTCATGAAAAAATAATCTGTCGAGTCGTCTTCGCATTTCGGAAATCCATATGCTCTACTTTGGGAGCGAATGTGGTATAAAAAAAAAGAAGATTTGAGCCCTTAGCATACATACATGCCTATTTCTTGGCCACTGGAAAAACTAATAGGTAAAATATACTTTTATTCTACATATATACGAGTATTAAATAATTATTTTAAATTGTATACATTTAAGCATTGGTTAAATGTCACGGCAAATACAAACAACAAATATTTGAATTTCTGTTCTGAAAATGTTCAGTACAACACAGTATTGTAACTCGGGAAATGATAATTTTTAATATTTAAATACATATATCTATCAAATATCTAGATAGATATCATATACGTGTTCAGTGTATAAAAATATTTAACAATCTTAAATATTTTTCTGGGAATTTCCACCAGTCTAAAATAAAAGAGAAATTATTAATACTAAATGAAATGAATAAACATAAAATAATTCAACCGCAAATATGAATACAGTTGATTACCAAGTTATCATAAATGTTTCATAATTCACTTTTCTTTCGCACTATCGTTAAGTATTATTGCACTATTAAAAATAACCAAAACTATGTATAAAGTGGGTTTTAATAGTTTTTATTGTATTACTATGTAAATAAAAATAAATGGAGTGTTAAGCTTTTAAGAGATAAAGTCGTTAGCGTACTTTATATGGAAATTTCACGTCGTCGTTAGTTTTTTAGTTTTTACTTATCTTTATCTTAAATGGAAAATTATTAAACTTTTAAATTTCTATTTACATACTGTCATAAGATACGTTATCTCAATAGATTTAGAAATACGTTATATATTGTCAATCATTAAATATTTTTTATGTGTTATTTTTGACGATTATTAAATTCTTATATTTTATTTATTAAGATTTTGACATATTCATTCGTTTGAATATTAAAAAATCAATAAATGAAATTGATGCCAATTTCAAAAATATTTTCGGACGTCGTTGAAAGAAATCAGATATACATTATTGAAAGCAATAGAGTTTGTTTATATACTATATCAACTATGGAATGAAAAAAAGGACGTAACTCAGGCAGAAGAAATTTCGGAGGCGAAACGTATAATTATTAATTTTGCGCCGAAATATTAGAGTGCATAAAGACTAAACGTAATGTTTTATTTACCCGATCTTTTATTATTTTAGTAATTTACTTAAGAAAAACCAAGTGAGTTGATGAGATGGAAGTACTATTTCCTGATTTTAAATCTTTAAAGGTTTTTTAAGATACTACAATAAATGGGTATCAATTACACAGCTTACAATATTTTGACAGGACTCGTATAAAGTTATATACAATATATTGTGAAATACTGAGAGTTCCGTTCTTTTTCCTTTAAACCTTTCAGTTGATATGTATTTAGTATTCACCATGTCCTCTCCAAGAGTAGTGTATATAAATCTCTGTAATGTGAAAACATCTGAAAATTTAGTCCGCTATGTACTAAATCGTACTAAAGATTAAAAAATATATATTCAATGATTTTTTTATAGCAAAACAAGCATTTGAACCTATCATTATGCTCACCATTTGTTTTTACATCGATGAAACTCACACTTGTTTTACGCAGATCAGTCACAGAATATACCAAGTTATTTAAAATGATTTTTGATATTCTCACCAATTAAAATTTGATCATTTTTCTGCCCTGTTCTACAATAGAACATCATTGAATCTACCCAATTTTCAGAACACCGTAAAGAAATATTTGAAAATAAACATGTACCACTATTACAATAAATACTATAATACAAGTCTTGTAGTATGATTTTTATGCGAGAAAAAAATGAAGGATTATTATTAAAAGAGTAACTAACGCTAGATTTACCTCGGCCACCTGGCACGAATGTCTCAAGAGAGTTTAAACCAGACCTTCTTTTTCAGGTTATGCTCTGACATCCTGAAAGCCCTTAATATACCATTAATACGGCGTATTTTGTAGAGATAACGAATGCTTGTATAACCTGAAAGGTATAAAAATATTGACTCTCGACGGTGAATCTTGGAATCGTTGTCAATTATCTAAATACTTCACTTAGAAGCTTATATGGAAAATAAATAAATAGTAAGAAAATACAGTTAATATACTGTAAGTTTTGTGCTAGAAACAATATAGAGGATTTGTTTTAAATAAACAAAATCACGAATATATTATTAACACATTTTGCACACATCACGAAGTTCTAAGTATTATTTTAATGGGAAGAGGACAACGCATGAAATTGTTTCCAGTTAGTTTCAAACTAGGCTACTGTGTCAACGGTTTTGCGAAGAAACATTTCCACCTGTTAATATATTATTTTCAAGCCGTTTTGCACGAATATTTTTAGAATCGATACCATAAAATACATCTCCTAAATAAAACAGTAATATAAATTTAAATAAACGTTTTGCGATTAAATATCGTGTAGTGCTCATGGCAAATTAGTAAGCGCATGTGATTTTCATGCGAAAACTAAAATACAATAAAACATAGTCTAATGCTATATGTAATACTTTTTTTAATGATGAAATCTTATGTGTGAGACTTTTTTGTATAATCCAACTTAAATAACAACATCCAATTATTTATTGGACTTTAAAGCGGTCAAAGGATTAATTCATGTATTATGCCTAGAGTTTGTATTTTATAATATGTAATGTAAATCTGCCTTAATCTATTAGAAGCTTCAAGTAAATGTAATATAAAAATCCATTAGTAACATTGTACCAACTAATAATAATATAAATCCCATGTTCTTGGTTTCATGATGTTATCGTGTATTCGCTATCTACAATCGAAATGCTGTGGCAACTATAAAATAAATACTTAATGAAACTTATTTCGAATAACAAAGATTCTGATACAATACGGAAAATGTACGTTTAATTAAACTACTGATTAGACTGGTACAAGATCATAAAATTTATTACTTGAAGATAATTTTTAAGAAAAACATCATTTTATATTGAATAGTATTTTAAATAACACATTAAACGAGGCTTAATAAAGAAATATATATGATAGATAAAAATTAAAGTGAATAATAATAAATTTGGTTTGCTTTCACTTTAAAATTTGTTATCGATAGGAGCATAAAATATTCGTAAAAGCTGTTAAGTATCTTAATGTATCTTTTAGTTAAGGATACTTAAAATGATAAAATGTCATTATCACTAATTGAATTCTAATAAGAACAGATAAGTGATTAATCCTCTTTTAAATGTGACCGTTGTCAACCTCACCGTTGTCTCTTTTAAACCGTTGGGATTTCGACATTCTGGAGGTTAACCGTGTATATTTTACGGGCTTTATTCGGCAGAATTAAAATACTTAATATAGATTTTAAGAAAATTATTATCTGAAAAAAAACTTAACATTGCCTCTTCTTCGTCAATAAACCTCCAGACAATAGTCTTTAAAAAATCATGTAAAAATCACGAAAGGTCAAAAAAAATATATTCTTCAAATATAATTAATAACCTTACCTTATTCAATCTAACGTAACCTAACCTAACTTAAACTGAATAAGCCCATGCAAAAGTACACGAAAGCTTTGTTTTTTCTATTAAAAGTGTTATATTCGATTAGATTTATTGTTTCCCCTGTCAGATTTTTCAAATCCAAAAATGCAGGACTGGATGCCGATTAAGTTGAACAATTGTCTGACAAACAGTACTCGTGAAAAAAAATGTTAAGATATCTTCACATTGCGGAGATCCATATTCTCTACTTTCTTTTTGGAAATCTTCATACTGTCTAGAGACATATGGTCCACTTTATGTATAAAAAAAGTCCAGAATCTCAAAAGTTTGGATGGGCAACATTGTGATTCGTTTAATATAGGCATCACATTTGGTCAAAATAGAATAGCAATAAAATCAATAAAAAAAGCAATAAAGTGAATAGACCAACAGAATTATTCACCGTCCTTTATGTGTATATACGATTTTAAATCCTCTAATTAACTTACTCATTGCACGGCTTCACAGCAGTCTGGGTGACGGTCACCATCGTCGTCGTCATCCCCTGTCCATCCATAAATTCCAAAGCACTATCACCAGGAGTAAGAATACCGCATATTCCTTTCCTATCTCTAGCACTTCCACCAGCGGACACATAACCATCGTGATCACCACCGAACTGCCTTCTATCAAAAGTCAGAGCACCCTTTGGGGGCGAACTTTGGATAGAAGTCCGCTTATATTTCACATTAGCATTCACGACACCTTCAGAATTTATTGTAGCCTCTTCAGTAACAATCACAGCACTTCCATTTTTACAAACAGTCGTCGTGCTACGTTCAAATTTGCCTCCATTATGCGTGGTGGGTAATATTAAAGGTTGAGCCGTAGACCTTCTATTGTTCCTTTCAACCTGCTCTAAAGCAAATCCACTATTATTATAACCGATAGAATTGTCAAAATCAGTATTAATATTTTCTACATAACTATTTGGTACATCAGTTCTTGGCGGTACTGGGAATCCGTTTTGTATTCTAGGACTTGGTGTTTGAGGTGCACCAGATTGAAAACCATACAAAGTTTCCGGACTGGTTCCAAACAAGTACGGATCTTGACTCGTGTACAAGTTTGGACTAGGAATCTTCGAAGCCGTTTTTCTTTTGTGCTTAATTCCATTCGTGACCAAGCTTGGATCGTCAGGTACATTTTCTGTTTGATTTCCTAACATAAAGTCATCTGTAAGTTCTGTGATTTGTACTCCGTTCGTTTTGACAGGTGTGTGTCCGAAGTTTCTATTTCCGGTAGCCTTCCTCCCGTATAGATGTCGATAGTATTTTTCTTGGTCGCCGTACATCCAACAAACTTTCCACCATTGTTTGCACATGAGGATGTTGGCGGAGCTCGCTTGTTTCACTTGCCGATTCGCGGTGGCAGACATTTTTGCTTTTCATTTGATTCACTTTTGAAAAAAATCACTTCTTCTCACTCTATGCCAAAGACAATTTAATATATTCAATTTAAAGTTTATGCCGTATCATAGTTGTTAACTAAAACAAAAAAAATAACTTATGAGATTTATTTGAATTGTTACTTTTTATCAATACTCCATTTTATTAAAGATATAAATACTCTAAATATGTATTTTATTAATCTGAATATATTCAGGGGTGTAGTTTGCATATGATTATAGCCAGCGAGTCTACATATTTCAATAATTATACACCTGCATAGACACTTAAATTTAGTCACATATAAATTCTTTCACTCTCTCACACACACACAGACACACGCATACACAAATTTCATTGCGCTCATTTTTTTCGTACAGCATTCAATTATATTATAGGGAAATTTTATTTTCTCACTGAAATATATTTATCTTCATATACTATTAACGCATATAAGCCTAAGTAATTTTGTGTATTAAAGTATATTTGACATTGGATATAAAAACCCGTTATTGAACTTTATATATTATTATGTTTTAATAATAAGTTCGTATCGCTTACATTTTTTAAGGATTTTCAAAAAAAATAAAGAATGGATAACTTTATCAGACTGTAATACAAAATAATATACACACATTCAACATTATCAATGAGTAGCTGTTTTTTCTTAATAAAGTTTATATTTCAAGCAAAGAACACGCAAATTACTAACCGTTTATAATTATATTGCACTATAAGATATCAGCAATCAATTAAACCGGCCATAAATCGTCTAAACAACTTAACTTATGATTTGGAATAAACAAAGTATTTAGTTCTAAACATATTCCTCATCAATTATCATTTGTTTTATTTTCATATGCCACAACTATTTTCCTGGCCTCCAACGTACACACTGTTTTAATAAAATACTTTATTAATTACGCATTATCAATAATTGTCGAAAGTATTTTTTACCTTATTACTAAATAGAGTGGTATAAGACTCTAAACAGAATATTTTCTTACCTAACCTAACCTAATATAAAAGTGTAGATACAACATAAAATAAGTTTTTCAATAAGTACACCAGATCTTTCGTATACAGAATACCAGCGAAGCAATATTTTTTCATCTTAAAATGTGATCAGTTATAAAAGTTAGAATATTTAAAAAGGCTGTTAATTTACCTTTTCTAGCTTTAATCTCGTTAAGTTGATTTGTTATCTTATCAATTACTTAGATTTTAATCATTTCAAAAAGGTCCCAAAAACAAAACCCAGCTCTGATTACAGTAAAGATATTTCTAGGAATTCTCTCTAAACTCTCTGGTATGCGGTAAATATAAACCATAATAACCATTGGCCTCCTACATAATGTTATATCGAACTTATAACCCGTTGATGTTGCCATAAGAATTTCGGTCTCGCTGACCGCAATCATTAATCACTGGGCACCGTACGGGGTATAGTACCAAACCCTTTCCTATCACCGTCCAAATATTCAAATCGTTACATATTTTATGACTACGTTCATAAATTATTATTATCAAAAGCAGGAGTCGCAAACGAATGATTAATAAAGTTATTAATTTAAAATGTTTACAGGATTTTTACTTTTGTGATTATTTTGATAAAAAAAATCTAATTTTAGAGTTGCTTAGGAAAGATACACTTCTGATAAATACGAATACAAAAATGTAGAATTCTATTATATATTTTAAACATCCTATAACGAATATGGAAATGAAAAAGGACTTCATTTTCAGGCCCTCATTTTTATCACAATGTGTTTTTTCGATAATCACAGTGTATACAGATTAATATACGTTCTATCAAAAGCATGCAAGCTGAAAATGCCGAATTAACATCTAAATTAGTAATTAATATTTTTGACTGATGGTGCTCGATGGAAATTGATTTTAAATTCTAAAT
>JAGVSQ010004711.1:0-18875 GCA_022683975.1 Rhyacophila evoluta | reverse complement strand
TAAAATCAATTTCCATCAAGCACCATCAGTCGAAAATATTAATTATATATTTTTATACCATATTCGCTCCCAACGTAGAGCATATGGATATACACAGGTTGAAGATATTCATTCCAAAAGACGCTACCAAGCCTTCCTTGAAAAAATTATGTATGGTAATATATATTTAAAAGTAATAAAAAGTTTTATAAATATTTCGTATGGGCTAGCAATTTTCGTGAAAGTGAAAAAGATTATGGAAGACAAATTAAAACATTTTTACTTTGAAAATATAACAATTAACGAAAAATGCGTGAAAATATTTCCAAAGTAAAATTAAATCCGTATAAATTTACATGCATTATAATATTGAATTATTAAACATAACAAACTTATTTACTTTGTCAATAATAATTATGAACATAGAAAACCTTTTCAAAGGAGTCATAAATAATTAAATAAATTAGTTTTAATTAAATTACAACGGTTAACATGAAAGCCTTGCGCTTTAAATAAACAAATTGAATTAGGGTCAGAAGGGAGAAATATTTTTGCTAGCCTGAATTAATAGTGGAGGATTTCCTTTTCACAAAATAATTTACAAGTATAATTCAAAAGGCAGCATTTCATAAATAAATTTATTGCCAGAAACAAATCACGTGCACGCAAAGAAAACAGTCTCCTCTAATTCTATGTAATTTATACGCGTAGAAGAAAAAGTTAAATTACACGAACCAACTATTTCTTTTTTTGTAAAATCTAACTTGTTGCTTCAGTACGCTACGCGGTCTAAAGTTGTGCAATAAATTCCAGTGAAATCTTTTACTAACGAGAACAGTTTCAACCCTTAAAGCGGTAGGGTAGTAATAGTAATATATGGAGTAAATATACCTCAAAGAAAAAAACAAAAAAAACTCAAAAATTGAATAATCATTAATTATTATTGTATTCAAAAATTATAATCGTGTTTTAAATTATGATATTTAAGTAAAACTATTCGTTTTAATGATTTAAAATATCTTCCAATAGCATAGTTTGTATACGTGAGATGGTTGATAATGTGACCACAGTATCTGCATGCATTATGAAAAAGCTCCACGTATCTTAAGTGATATATTTTTTAAAAGCTTCTCATCTTATTTCTGCACATCTTTTGATCAAACGATTAATTTAAAAAAATATATTAATTTTAATGTACTAAAATTATAATTAAATAAAAAATTAGGTGACAATAATGGTAAACTGTGAAAGATATATTCCACATTTGCAATATACAAGATATGAAAATATTTATTAATCACACACATCAAGATAAAAACATAGGAAAATAAATTGAAAAATATTTTGTTTATTATTTAATGCTGCTGCATCCGTAGTTAAATAAATGTACGAGTATGTTTTTGAATTGAAAATTGTGATGAAAATTTAACAAATGTTTGTTTGACATTCAATGACTACTGCAAGGATATTAAAATATGTAACTTTTTTGTTATAGAATTTTCATTTCGGACTACATTTTTATTTTAATGTTTCGTCATCTTTAAAATATGTTAAATTAATACATGAATAATAAAAGGGCATTATTTTATATAGAAAATTTAAGTAACATAGTATAATTGAAAGTAACTAGTAATATAATTAAATATTTTTAATTATGTAGTCTTTATTTAGATAAGTTTTTGTAAAATATAGCAATTGTCGAGTTTATGTGATAGTACTTTATCAATAACTAACTGCGTGTCTAATTATGTTATATAAAATATTTTATAAAATAACTCACCAGCTAAAAAAAATAGATTTAAAGTTTTTGAATAATTTTATTGAACGAAGTAACATTTAATGTGCTTTAAAACGAACAAAATCTAATATAAATACTTTTATTATCGGATGAAAGATATAAATGAAGCCATAAAGTATATACAATGAAATTGGTCGAATGGTCAACTCAGCTGCATTTGAATATAAATTGACGTTGAAAAAGTAATTATAAAGAAATATGAATTACGGTATTTGAATAATAAACGAACAGTCGGTCATAAGGCGAGGCTTTAGAATTCGCGCCTTCCTTATTTCCGGTAGGCTGTTCACCCTACCGTTCACCCGAAAACCGGAAGGGCCTTTCAGCCATACTGTTTCCCTCTGGAGGATTAATCGCAGAAAACATCATACACGCCTCAATACCTATTACAACAATAATACGGATGTAATTTTTATAGTATCGATAGCCATTATAAATCATTCGGAATAAAACGTGTCAGAATCTGAGAATAAACATTTTCTCCCTCATTTTGTTTTTGTTTTCTCACGAAGCTCACTATATTGTCTTAAGTATAATAAGTTAAGACTTATGTCGTATTATTTTTAATGTCTTCACTGTCAATTTTGAGAAGAGTGATAAACGTATTAATAAGTTTGTTTACATAAAACAATTATTTTTTTTAACTATTTGTATGCTTAGCAACGATATATCGTTGTATGTGAAAACGGCAAAAAATGCTGACAACGGTTTTTCGCGTTTTTACGACAAGATTTTTTAAAGTGTCACATATGATAAATAATACATGTTGTGTGTCTAGAAACAATATTGTTACATGTACCTCATATCAAATATAATTAAAAAGATTAAAGTGCAAATTTGGCCCAACTTCATTTTTGAAAAGTGTAAAAACTAATTATTTTGTTTTTGCAATAATTTTGATACACAAAAACACATTTTAAACGATACATTTGCAGAGTTACTTGCAAACAAAATATTTTTGATAGATCTAAATAAAAAGTGGTGGAGTTTTATATTCTGCAGTATGGGTCTCAGATCCAAATTAAGTTATCAAATTTCCTTGTGACGTTTTTTCAATGTATTTGAATAACTTTAAATTATCAAATTAATACGGCACATGCATATGATATAACGCAACAGAATTACACTGTAATATTACATGCTTTTTAGCTAAAAATGTGTACCTTAAGCCATTGTTTTGACAAATAAATTATGGGATTTTGAAAAAAATATGCCCAATTAGTATTAAAATATAATTATACAAGAAAAAAATTGGCTGAAGCGTTAATTTTATTCAAATAACCAAAGAAAGTTTTCGTTTGTGTCTTTTTTTTAGTTTATAATTAATTGAAGTAGATTTTTCAAGTGATATTTATTACCGGTTGGCTTATAATAATTTCAACTTTGAAGTTTTGAAATTTGTCAAGTATTATAAATAATCAATAGACGATCCGACTGAAGTTCCACTCTCTGGCGTAGAATATCTTATTGAAGTACAAGTACACCAACTCCGAGGGAAGTTGGCGCAACGCAGCTGTCTGGTAACGGTGATGGCTCGTTAGATCGCAACTTTGACAAGCCAGTCCTGTCCAATTTTACGAAAGGTCAAAGCGGCCGTCTCTCTGTACACGATGGTGATTTGCATATTTATTAGGACCGCGGTCTGCTACCGTTCACGTTTTAAAAGGTGCATGTGCTTCAAACTTTTTTGATAAAGGGTATTTCGGTAAAAAAATAAAATAAAAGTAAAAAATAAAATAATTTTCCAGTAGTATGATACTAAAAAATAAATACCGAGAGTTATCATGAGTAATTCTACTTATACGTATAAATTTTTGAAGATGAATTCTAATAATTGTCTACTTGAATTAAATTTGACGTAATATGAAGAAAACAAAAACTGTAGATTACACAGTTTTTGTTTCAATATACCGGATTATTTTTGTATAATAAAACTTCAAAACATAGCTGGAGTAACCTTCCATTCGGAAATTTTTGGGACTCCAAACTATACAAAGTAAAAATCAAATGTCACTAGTTCAATGCATGCGTTTTGTTAATGCTGCATTATGTATGGTTGTGAAACGTAGCACCTAAAAAAGGCCCAAAACAACCGTATTCTAAACTTTGAGGGCAGATGCTTACGACGAATTCATGGAAACACGGTGGGTATGACTTTGTTTGAAAATTACAATGTTGGATCTGGCTTGGGAGCATATGTATTGCGAATGCCCCAAGAAAATTTAAATTTGACCTGCATACTCATTAAGCCAACCATATGCTCTACTTAGGGAGTGGATATGGAAAAAAGTGTAATATAATTAGTTGAAGGCAAGTTTATGTTACGATATTATTTATTATTTGATTGTATTGCCTGTTAATCTATAAAAACTGTTTCTGTTAAAATTAATATGGCAGTATTAATTTACGTATTGAGTTATATTCAGATAGTATATATTGTTAAAGAAAAGAGTTTTATAAAAAATGTTGGCGTTTTCTGAAACTATTTCCTAAGGTACGCATCGTGTATATCATGTAATGTTAAGTCTTCGAAACCGAACACAGACCCGAACGACACTGCCTATTTATCAACCTAACAAAGCCTAAATTAAGGGAAATTTTCATAATAGATCCATTCCAACTAGGAAGATATCCTTTTGAATTAGGTCAAATTAACGAAGAAGTTCTAATCGAAATGGAGAATATTGGACTGCCTCATGTTTTGTTAGAATTACCATAATATAATAACGAAATATGTTTTGTTGTTACTTGAAACCATTTGTATGTGGATTAAGGATACACCATTGTTTTTCAGTAGTTTTGTAAGATATCTGTTCAACAGATGCTTTTAGAATTATGGTATAATAATATTTACCGAGTGTTAGTTTTTTACTAGTTTTTTTCAGAAAATTTAAAATTAAACTAAATTTAATAGAATTTTCATGAATATACAATATTTTTCTTTTAATTACCATAATTAATTTCATTGAAGTTTACATGTTTGAATGTTCAAACCAGGAGGATAAATATTTTTATAAATTTATTGAAATACAAAATGAAATTGCAAATCTTAAAATAAAAGTGGGACCAGAATGAGCAAAAGCACTCAATGGATTCCTTCATTATACAGTGTAGTGTTTTTCAAACATTTTATTTAACAACCTATGTGATTTTTGAAAAATATTTTATGGCTTTTCATGTTTTATTGTTTTTGTTTACCAAAGATCTTTCAATAATAATCAATTTCGTAGTTTATTCTAATAATTTTCAAGTGAGGTTTTACTGTATATATTATACAACACGTGTATACACGATAGGCTTAAATTACTACGCTTTCAGTTTTAGATATTTGTAATGAAAACATGAATATATTTGTAACTATAAAGTACAGACTTATCTTAATTGATTATTTGTAACGAAAACTGATTACCAACGATCTTAAATAAAAAGAAACCTAAACGAGATTATATGATGAACTATGTCTGATAATATTTTATATCTTACACACTTACTAAACTATTGAATTTGTTTTCATTTTTGTGTAAGTATTCATTTAATCCAACATTATTTTCAATAAACTCTACAAACTTATGAAAACGATACTGTATTTACCAAATTATGGAGAGACACCTTATAGTATTTGATATTTTGTTGTAGAACATGAGAAAAACAGTAAAATATTGACTAAATTCTAGAAACAATATTAAGACAGATAGTATTAAGTATAGTATATTTTATAATAATATGCTTATCACACTTATGAAGGTACTTAGCTATTTTTAAATTTTGAAATGAAGATTATGTTGATAATTGTTCTAATTTTGAAAATATGGTTGTTAATAATGGAGGTGATTTTTAATTAAAATATCCAGGAACATTAAAAGGATTAAATTATGTTGCTTACAATATAAGTGAGTCTATACAGCTGTAGTATACCCAAACATAGCACGATTTTATATTTTTGTAGGGACGAGATTAAACTCGTAAATAATTTCTGATTAGGAGTGAAATAACTGATATAAAGATTTTGCGAACAAACACTAAAAATTTCAATTTATACAGATGTTAAATTTGAAAAAAAAACACGCGCAGAAATTGAACACGTTAACAATTTTTCACGTATTTTTTTGCATATTCGGCTATCAATCATTAGTTCGATTGTTAATTGCGACTTGAATTTTAACTTTCAGTATGTTTGTATAGAAAATGGTAATTCCAAAATGTAAAACCCAGAATGCAAATTTGAATTTCCACGATCCAGAGTTTTGGTTGATGAAAAAAAATGCTGCGATGTAATAATTCAACATTCATAGTACTACAATTATTATTATCTCTAAAATTCCATGCGTATTATAAGTTTACTTAAGCATATTGTTTTTCAAGATATTGATTATGGAGCAACCACTCAAATCATTAGAAATCAAGTTGTGTATGAGTTTTCAATTATTTTAAAAGCGTTCGTATTTATACCCGTAAACTCCAGCACTATGGTGCGCATACTTCAGCTATTGATGAACAAGTAAGAAGTGAAGGAATATTTGATTTAGTAAGTACGTTGATGTATTGGTTTTTAATAAGAAAAAAATAGTATACCCAGTTGAATTTATTTGAAAAAAAAAATTAAAAACCATTATCAAGAGTTATAAAACTGCGAAAGCGTGGCGTTAATGCCCCCCGCAGCCGCAGTGGCAGCGCTGGTCACATTATTTTGTTTGAATTAATTCCCAAGTACGCCATAATAAATAATTATACCGTTTCATTTACGGGATGCTTAAAGTTTTTATGCAAAATTTGTCCCGGCAAGTTGGCAATAATAATGCGCGGCCTGAAATAATTTTCAGATTTCTTCCGGTATTTGAAGTTAATTTTATTTGCGAGGCCTTTTTGTGTTCGTTATTTTAATTTGATTTGCCGTTTCGAGTTTGATGAATGAACATTTCAAATTATTGATACGTTTGTCTTAATTAAATTCACACCAAACACTTTTCGGCAATTTGTCAAAATATTTCTCAATAAATACAATTTACTTAACATATTGTGAACACAATAAATTATTATTTATATTTGCAAAATTGTTATGAATAAGTTTATCATGCCATGTTTCTTATTATTTTGTGATATCATTTGGTTTTAAATTATGTCACGAATCATAATAAATTGAGAGTGGTTAGTTAGGTTATAATTATTATTGTAAAATTGGCAAAGAGTAAATAAACGGAGAGATGTTTCGTGAGTAGTAAAATTTGAATGTCTATTGGAAATTTTATTATTAAACCAAAACCAAAAGCCATGTTTAAGTATATGATAATCATTAAATAATATTATTTTTTGGATAACTTTTAAAACTATAATTTGTCAAATATAATTAGATTGCTTTACGGTTACGATGTTTATTGATAAACATATTGAACTAAAAAAAGCAACTTTATAGCGCAACACTTTGTGTTCGAAGAAAATCTTGTGAGAAGTTAAACATATTCTTTTATTTTTGTTATCATATTATACTCATGCTTTATAAAATAGTATGTGTACACTCGCTCACACTCAAATGAAATTTATATTTCCAAATGGTATTTGCAGAACAAATTAATGAATGATGATTCAATTTAAAAACAATACATATATAATGTGATCATTTTTGATAGATAAACATTTCTCGACATTTATTTACTAATCATATTTTGCAATACGAAAAATCTTGAAAATAATTTAAAGTGACGAAACTTATAATTAAATGTAGCATATAATTCAGTGAAATATTTTTCTGAATTTCGAAAAAAAGATGTATGCTTCACATATTTTAAAGGCGATAAAAGAAAATCCCAACCATATAAAAAGTGTAACTATCGTAATGAAAAAGGTGTTTATAAAAACATATTTTTCTTTGAAAGAAAAATCTGAGGAAATATTTTTCAGCAATCATATTTATTTATAAATTTCCAAATGTAAAGTTTTATAAAGTATTTCTTTTAGTAAAATATTTCACGATTGTTTGTTCGTTATGCTTTCAGTGAGTGCTTACAAAAGGTAAAAAATATCAAACAAATATATTATGAAGTTTTTGGAGCTTTGGTTCGTTTTTACATGACCTTGAGCAAACGATAATATGTTAAAAAAGCTCAAAAATATTTTAAAAAGTTGACTGTTTGTTTTTTCAAAGGAATTTATTTTATAGACACGTAAACAAAAATAATATTATGTTAATCGTGAATAATTTTTTATTTATCATAATTAAAAAAGCTATCTAACATCACATGCATATAAGCTTTTTATGTTTGTTATAGGTAGTAACATAGTTATACTTTATTTAATATTAAATGTAAATCCATTAAATCCAGTAAATCCGTTTGATAATGTGGACAATTATTAAAACATAACTATCAATAACAAACAAGCCTTGTCTTAACTTTTGAACGTATCTTGATTACTTATAAGATAACAAAGAAAGAAAATCCGCAATTCGTATTTTGTGTTGTCAAGTTAAAATGCGATAACCTAAATACATTTTTAATAAAAAAGGACCATCCCTAAACATCGGAATAAGAACGAGTTTGGAATTTGTCAGTTACTCACTTGTCACACGTAATTTTGAGTTTCAAGCCTGTCGGAAATTTTCGTGTCCTAAAAATTAATTATCTTATTCTGCTTTGTTATAATAAAAGTGTAAACTAAAATTTAATTGAATTGAGAAACCATTTTCAAATAATTGATAACTGAGTTCAGTAATCAGCTGGTTCGACAGCTTTTAAAAAAATCTATTTACTCTTTGAACATAACAGTAATAATAAAAACGTTCTTAAAAAAGAAATCAAAATTACTAGTTGTAGCAAAAGAGCATTAATATAAAAACTCATGGCATACATAAAAACGTAAATATTGTATAAATATATGAAATGGAGTTTAATAGTATTTAATCTTAGACGTATTTCTTAAAAAAAATAGTTTAAAAAAGTTGAATCACAAGCTTCAATCAATCTTGGGCATAATGCTTAAAGACAGAAAAATATTTCAACGGTAAAGAAAATAGATTCGAGTAGGCGGTATGGCAGAAGTAGCCAAACAAATAAAAAGGAATGAGCTCGGCATGTCTACCGGGAAGTGGGTGGTTACTAGACAAATACTGTTATCTAGTAGGAATTATAAGGCTGCTTTAAAAGCCTCTGAATTGACGAACTGATTATTTTGATAAGTCAGACATAGAAACGTAATAATGAAATAAAGAATGAAGATACTACAAACTTTCTCGACGATGAAATGGATCATTAGATTATTTCTAGTGTTAATTATCAGAAAGTTTTCTCGACTTAATAGGTATTCAACGCTGCATTTTTTGGATTATAAAAATCCGGCAGGTGTGGAAATTGAACAGGCTCCATGGAGCGGATGATAATCTCTCGGTTACGGGGGAGACAAAACTTACTATATTTTTAATTACACAATCACCAAACTTATCAAATCTGGATAGTGACATAAATTATATGATATAATAAATAAGCCACTGAAAGGTTAAGGTAGTGAATTATAATAATTTATTTTATGTTGATTTTATTAGGGTTATAACTTATTCATCGACAGTCCTTTTGTCTGTGTATTGAGTCATTATTAAGTCGATAGCTTTTCGTTATACAATCTCTTCCAAATGAAGTAATCGGATACAAATAAATTCAAGTGGGCCCCTGATAAAGTTATATTGCCTCATCTGCAAATACAATTCAAATTAATGTAGGCCATAAACGTACCATAAATTTTCGCGATTAACCAGTCTGCAGAATTACAATATCTAATCTATCAATTATTTTATTATTCGGCTGAAGTTTCATTTTCATTATGATTCATGAATCAAATAAATATGCCAAATTTGTTCAAGCGTTTTTCATAATCATCAATAAATCATGTTAAGTATTTATAAACCATATAAATAATCTATTACGGAAAACAAAATTCTTCGACAACATATTTAATTTTCCAACAGACACATAATATAGTATCATTGAAAAAGCTAATGTTATATGGTGGAAAGCTTATTTATAAAACAGTTTTGTGAAAATTTTTGTTAAATTGTAATCATATTTATAACAGTAGAACATTGACAATGTTAAAATCTAATAATTATTATTTTCGCATCAACCGGCGGTAAATTACAAGATAGGTTGATTGAAGGCAAAGTAAAAAAAGCTGTACTGATTTGTGGAGAAATGAAAGGTGCTTGAAAATAAGATGAGGCTGTTAAATTATAAGAATCGGTGGATATTTGTAAAAAACGTCATTTTATTCTATTTTATCGTCAACATTTTATGTTCAAGAAAAAGATAATTATCATGAACATAAATTATGTATTTCAATCAATTCAAAGCCATTTAAAAAAAAATAGTAGATTAATACTTATGTAGCTGAGAGGTTGCAAGTTCAATTTTTACAGCTAATAGATAGGAGTGTACTCACAATAAGTAAGATAATTGACTGACTATTAATTCTATTAACAAAACTATCACTAAAAGCATTGAAAATGCAAAAATCCATATGGATAATGCATTTCTGATTTGATCATCTTCATACTGGTGAAATCGACATCAAAATGCAAATTTGATAAGTGACGATTTATTCAGAGAGCTGCTTATAAATGACATATTTTTGATAGATCTGAATAAAAAATAGCAGAGTTATATATTTTGCACTGTAAGTCTCAGATCCGAATGAAATTATCAATTTTTTTTGAAACTTTTATCGAAATGTTTAAATTATTAAATTAATACAAGACATGCACGTGAACTTATCAACGTTGCAATTTAAACCAATGATATGATTCAGATTCAAAACGTAAATGGTATATTTAAAGAAATAGTCTCGCTAAGGGCAGTTTACAAACACCATTGCGTAAGTTATCAGCGACTGTTTTCAAAATACTGTGATAAAGATATTAATTCTGAAGATTAATATAATAATTAAGCTTATAGTATTGGCTTTCTAATGTACTTCATATGCCAAAACGTAAATATTACACATTATTTGAAATTTGTAAAATCTGCTACATGATTTTAGCGAGATACAAAAAATGTTTTCAATTCTGGCTCCTTACCGAATCGGTCATGAATCGGTCAAGAATAGATCAGAGAAGATCATTGACGGAAGCAATAATAATAATCGTACCTACAGACTTGTGGCTTTCGATCCTGAATACATAGTCTGCGTGTTCCATGAGTATGTCATGTTTCTGGAGCGATGTATTATTCATTCGCCTGGAACGCGATGCATTTCGAATTCAATCTCTACCCACCAGATGTCGGGAATCAGTTGATATTTCAAACGTGACAGAAAAAACAACCAAAATTCATCTACTTTCTATTATTTCAATAATTCTACCCATTTTAATTAGTTGATATTCATTTTAATACAATACACTCTCCTTACTGCTTGCACTCAATAAATGTGTTTATAAACTAATATTGCATATATAAAGTTGATATACAAGTGTACACAATTAAACTAATTATTGAAAAAAAAATATTGCAGGAAATCAGATAAAAATCGAATAATAGTATTATTTGTATAATCAGTTTTATTATCACTATAGTTTCTGTATTTTCTTTATATTTGCTGGCCAAATATCTTTATATTGATAATTATGGATCCCTACTCATATTTGCGGCTATATATACTGTTTTTGCAATATAAAAACCGAATGGTTTGGGATCTCAACTGGTGTTAGGCAGGGGTGCGCTCTTGCTCCGTTTCTGTTACAAAACATATTTATTGTATATATACGAAATAATGTATTTTTATAATTATATAATGCAAATCAAATATATAATACTTTAATTGATTTTAATTTTATAAATAAGGATATACATAATAAATGGTTGTAAATTACTGCTCGAAAGGATAGTAAGAGAAAGAGAAAATTCATGTTCAGTTTCAAGCAACGAGGTTAATATGAAGACCGACTGGCAGTTCGTTATATACGTGAACCCTAAATAACTCTTCCTCGTTACTGGAGACAACCTACCTTACAATACGTCCAAACTTTTTGAATAATTGAGTTACATTTATCTGATACGGATTTAGACTCGATTCATATAAATTGGTTGGGCAGAGAAAATTGGCTTATTATAATCAAACCCTTTTATTGTCACAATGTTATATCTTCATTTTATGCTAGAAACATTGTATTGTACCATTATAATATAAAATATTTATATAATATTCAGTAAATGACTAAATATATCTGTCTATAGAAAAATAATAAATGTAGCAAAAAAAAATAATAAATGAACACGATAGCTTCGTACGGCATCAATATTTATCTTGTAACTTTTATATATATTGGCCTCAAATTAAAGAAAATAAATTATGTACAGTGAAAAGATGTATGTTCATAGATAATTTTTTAAATACCAATTGATTGAGATTCGTGTTAAGTTTAAGTTTTTTTTAATAATTTTTTTTTTATTCAGTTGTCTATTTTACTAACCTTTCCGCATCAAAAGTGGACCATGTAGATTTCTATAGTATTAAAATGATTAATTTTAGTTTATAAGTTTCCGGAATAAACTTATAAATATGGTACCTTCAACAAGAAATGTTTGCAAGCTAGTAGGTTAATGTCTTTGGCTATTTATTTCAAATATTTTCAAGTATTTTAAATATTTAACTTTATTAGCAAAAAAAAGATCAATTGTTTTATCAGGACTTGAAAATATTTTCAAAGTGATATTTTTGATTTTTATAAAACACTTTTGACATCAAAATAGTATATCTTATTCAATTATGTGAATTTTTTTTAGCACAATTTAAATCGTTTTAATAAATTATTTTCCAAAACTATTATATTATTTGTATAACCATCTTAATAGATAGAAAAAAAAATGTTAGAGTATAGTGAAAATTAAATGTACATAAGTATTAAAAAAATGTTCAGGGTTTCATAGTAAAAATACAACGTGATGTTGATCTGTACTAAAAATGCTTTATTGGAGCGAAATATTTAATGATCAGTAAACATGTTTTTTTAGACAAGACAAACATTTCTGCCATTCATATTAAACAGGAAGGGTAAATAAAGCTGAACGAATTTTCTATTCCAAGAAAAAAGCATACCGTATTAACATTAAAGCGAATGTTTACTTTATGATATCATTACCCATATATAAAAAAAACGTATATCTTTATCTAAAATACTTGTTGATTCCTTTTATGATTCAGAGTCATGCTCCAAAAAATATACATTTGAATTGAAACATCAATTTAAAATAAAAACACAAATAAAAAAACATCCGTCGAATTTTTTTAGCCATTTATATTCAATTTTATACACTCTTTTCAGTAATTTTAAGCCTTTTTTTTGCGCTTCACAATTTTTGCCTTAACTTGAAGTAAATTTCAAATCGTGTATTTATCCATTTTAATAAAAAATGATCATGTTTGGCAAAAAAATAATTACATGTTAAGGACAAACAAAAATTTTTAGATACAAAAAGTTGAAAAATGAAAAAATGAAAAAAAATTCAAACAAAAATACTTTTAGACTATTACAATTGACAATTTTTTTGGTTATGAATATTTTTATCTATCTTTAAGCAATGCCTCTTTTTTTGAGAACCCGTATGTGGTAAAACGAATGAACCACTGTTTTATAGTAAAATTTTGTAATGTTTCGACTTGATAATTTAAATCAAAAACAAATTGAATTTTTAATAAATAAGCCACAAAGAAATTAGTAACTAAGTTGATTATGTAATAGAATAGTATTTTTTAAGCTTCATATGAATGATAATCAAGTTACTAATAACAATTTTATAAAGCGCTATAGCATAAATAAATAAATTTGAATTTCGGTAGATGATTATTGTTCTATATCACAGACCAATTCGAGTTATTTTGATATACCATAGAAACGAGCAATTCAACATTGACACATTCACTAATAGGACTCTTTTCGGTTAAGAAACATTACGTATATTTTATAAATACTGTTTTTATATCGCATTTGCACATTGTTTTGAATTTTAATTTTTTTTTTCATTTTTTGGATTTTTAACAAACTTATTTCTTAAAATGATTATTTTTACATTTACTATATCTTGGAATGAAAGTTATTTGTGTCCATTTTTTACAAGGTAAAACAAGTTGTAGATTTTAGTAGACAGAAATTTTTTTTAAACTTCTATATTTCACAATTTTCTTAACTTTTTTTACCGGATACGTAACAAGTCAATACTAAAAATGGTTTAATTGCTAGATAGCTAGCAATTTGCCAATTTTGAAATCGTAAACGAATACAATAAATATAATAATCGAGAAATGTGCATCATTATTTCAGGATTTCTTTCAAAAGTTGCAGACTGCAAACAACCTTACTAGAAAGCTCCATATGGTTAACAAAATGTCGTAGGTCTTGCCAAAACATACGATTCAAAAATTATTTTGTATCTGGTATTTCCAGGTATAATATTGTATTTTGTTGGATCAAAATTAAAATGCACTTAAGATAAACTTGATTCTAATTTAATTTAGCCATTCTAGTGTATACTATATTCATAAAATGTTTGGCTAATATACCTATTTTTAAATTCCACACGTATTAATTTAATATTTTTATTTCTTAATAAATACTTGGAATTTTTCTAAGATGTGTACAATTAGCTATTATAAATTCATATTTCAATTTATTAGATACCCAATGGTTTTGTGTAAAAAACATGTCAGTCTGATCTTCGACCAGCCAACATGTCACCGTAAAACAATGAAAACATGATGTCAATCATTTCGTATGGAAATATACAATACTGTGAATGAATCAATAATAATTACTTAGTAGTGAAAAGAAGTAGTTCTTGTAATCTAATTGAACTGTCAAATCATCCAACCGGCTTACTATAAAGATAAATTTCATACATTAAATAAATGTGCATGCACAAAATAAATGTCATTGAAAATTAAATCAAATTCAAAAATAGAATTCCTTTTTATATGGTTGAATGAAATATACTGTTATAAACCCTCAAGGAGATGATTATTTCTTAGTATCAGATGACCACTCTATAAATTTAGTTAGCTCAAGCACAAACCAAATTGTCTTAATTCCCGTCGTAAATATTCCACGTCCCTTCGCCTTGGTACCTTCTCTAAATCATTTAAAATCATACCCACCCAGGTAAGAACGGAAGGATAAGACTGGTGATAAATTGCAGTACGCCGGTGATTTGCTGGTAATTTTATATGAAAGACGTTTTGATAGTAACATAACTATTACGAACTGGATTTTACAATTACAGTCTGTGATTTCTCTCGGTAAAAATACTCTGAAAATTAGATTTAGTCAGTAAACTTTTTTATGGATTTTCGCAATTATTTTTTAAGCATTGAAAATATAAAGTTTTTGACTAGGAGGTTATCTTTTCAAAAATCTTTGCCTGGAAGTTAATTTTTCTAGAATCCTTATTAAAAGATTTTACACTACTATAAATTTGATATTGCATTGAAACTAGTTAAACTGAAGTGAGGACCACTGGTATTGATAAACACGATTATTCAAATTATTATTTAACTGCCAAGTATACCTTTGTAACCAAAACAGATATATCACACTCTTTCACAGTTACCTCAACTATGTAGCTATAATATGATAATATCCTATCGGTTCTAACTTTCTACAAGACTTAACACATCTTCCCGCTGTCTATTCAATTCTCAAAACCATCCTTCCTATCAACCGTTGAATTTGGCATGGTCTGTGATATTTTTAACCCCCTTTTTCCTTCCATGAATACGAATTTCAACCTATAACTGTATAGTAAAAGGGAGATTGATTAATCTTTTACGTGATAGAAAAATGGTAACTCAATATTATTCAAGTCTTTTGGTTACTTTTGCCAGAATGTTATTCCGATGAAGACAAAAAAAAATATCGAGATTGATCAATTTTTTTTATCCAATTGTTTAACAAACTATATGCTTTAATATGATGGTCACTGAGCTATGTTATTTCAATTATTGACTAAGTTGAGCAAAATTTTGTTAGTTTTATTATAATCTTTATAAATCTTATTTTGCTATGGTGACCAAAATATTAATGTCTTTAGAATTTTTTTCGCTTGCATCTTCTCCGTATCTTTGTGATAAATAGGTGTTGATTATTTTTATTTCTTGATCAGGTATAGTTCATAACCCATTCTAATTTTATTAAATATTTCAGCGTTGTTTACCAGTTCTAATATATTTTATGTAATGTATGCCCAAAAGTTGTAATAAAAGTTTATAAATAAAAAAAATGGTTTTATATTTTAGCTAAAATGATATGACGGATGTAACTCATTACGTTGATATTGAACAATATTTTATTTAAATAAATATAACACATAATACATGGATATCGAAAGAAACAAAAAAAAAACAGAATATGTTTAATGAATACAAATTGAATTGGTAGTTAATCTTTGCTAAGTGTAGAAATGTTGTTTTAATAAAATTCATGAAAATTTATTAACCGTGGAAAAGAAAAAAAACGTAACCCTACACATAGCACAATATTTTTGAGAGGTACAAATAACGTTTATTTAATGATTTTGAGCCAAAGTCAAAATATTACATAGGTGAAACTTTGAGGTGCATGAAGACTTAAATTGTTATTTTATTTATTCAATATGACATTAATTATTGAAAAGTTATTTAAGAAAAAAACAGTAAAATTGATTAGTTGGAGGTTCCTTGTCCTGTTCGCTTATTTTACAGCCCATCCTTTTTTAAAACAATAAAGCTACATTTAGATATAATTCGGCAATATCAGCTCACATCCTTTTGAAAGAACGTCTATAAAGTTATATACGTTCTCATTATAGAATAAAAGTTGAGGGCTACGTCCTTTTTTCTTTTTACAGTCGATATGAAATTGAATATATTTCACCTATAAAATAATATATAATGATTTTTTTAATGTTTGACAATCTTTAAATATTGAGTGAATTGAGCTTGTGTATTATGAATTATTAATCAATCGAAAATTGTTCAGGCGTTCGCGGTAGATATTTTGGCAAGGGCTCAGAGAGAAACGGAGTTATGCTTCAAAAAGATTATGATAGTTTCAGGGACGCGATTAGTAACATGGCCACTCCTTTTCAACTATCTATAGCCAGATGTTGTGAAATTCGCTATTAAATTTAACTTAAAATTATGAATTTTATTCGATAATTAAGTTGACAGCGTTTCTGAAGGAACATAATTAGTAATTGACAATTTAAATCAACGTTTTCTACAAATCAAAAGCAGTTTTTTCTTGATAATTACAAATAATAATTTGTTCTTGTATGTGTATCTCTGATCTCATATGTGGGCTCTAAAAATATGTATATATTTGATAAAACAAACTTTTAAAAAGATAATTATTAGAATTTACAAAGTTTCAGAAACATAATTTTAAAATTTGTTGTATTTTTAGACAATGTAATTTAAATACAATTTTTTTACCATGTCCGCCCCGAAATTGGATATATAAAACTCAACAGTAAAAAACGACCACTCGAAAACTGGAAAATATTTTCTATTGTTGATGGATAATATTTTTTTACATTATTTAAAAGATTTTTTTTAATTGGTAATCTGGAGATTTTTCAATTATCGAGAATATTTGCACACTTTGATTTTAGAAAACTATGTTGTATCTGAAGCGTGTTCGTTAACCTCTCAATTACTGGATAATATGAAATTATTACAAAATAAAGCACGCCCGTTTTGTTTGAGACAAGCGAGTCAAGATATAAAACTAAAATTGCTTCTAAGCACGATAAGTAAAAGTGAGGACGGCAAATATTTTTTTCTCGGCATCTAGAAATAAATTCTATGTTCTAGAAACTATCAATTAGTACCACAAGGAAAGAAAATTTAATTTGGAATTCAAAATTTAATTAACTTATATTTAGTAGTCAAATTATACATTTTAATAATATTAAATATAAATGATACATTGATAGCCAATTTTTTGCTGCGTAGCGCAATATTGTTTTTGACAAATTTATTTTTGTGTTTAACAAGTATGTTATAACCTTTACTTTTTACTTTCCTTAATGTAAAGTATCTATTACTTTATACAAATTGGCCATCTGTGTGATATAAACATAAAATATTTTTTTTCTAATACTCGTGGGCTTGGTCATACCCCAAGTGTCCCTCAGTGGGTTGCGATATGAAAAACAATAGTATTTCACAAGGGTTTTCGCATAAAAAGTCAATCGGTTTTTGTGTATATAATAAATAGACCTGCTTGTATAAAACACTGCAGGCTTGGGGTATATTCTAAGCTCTAGACTCTAGAGGAATATTATTTTATAGGCTTCGTTGGACTCTTACTCAAGCAAAAAAGCAGTTTGAAGTTTAAGAAAAAAGGTCCAGCAGCTGTTACGTTACGGTTTGCTGATAACATGAAATTTTCAGAGATTTTTTTAGGAATTTAAAAAACTGAAGAAACTTTTGATATGCATAATAAAATAAGTGGTTAGTTTAATAGTAATTTTGCCCACGTTTTATAGTTTAAACTGTAATATGCCAAGCAGCTTTGATAGATATGGACCTTCTGTTGAAATAGTTACTGGTTATGGTCTGTTATTATCCTGAAATCCGTTTTTTCTATAAAAACTATTTTTAAATGAAGTTTAAGCATTGTTTTTTTTTAATTAAAAAAATTGATTAAGCATAGAAATATCGACCGAAAATATTGTGAAGTTAATAGATTTTTTATGAGTTTATTGAGGATAAGATAAAGATAAATATATTTTACTCTGATGGCCAAATTAGTAAGAGTTTAAGCTTTTGAATTGTTTTATACCAAAAGTTTTACGAGTACATTTATAAAACCTAAAAATTAAAAAATATATTCACGCGAAAAACAAATTAACTAAATAATTGAAGTGATCATGAATTTTCACTACATATACACAAATAAAAAACTCAGATTATGCATATAACAAAAATAATATTAAAACTCAACTTGTATTCACCAATCACTCTTGAAGAATATATTTTAAAAAGCGCTTTCATTTTTTTTAGTTGAAAAGTCTTGAGCAAAATATTGTTAAGTCCTGAATTATTTAAAACTGGTAAACTTCCATATGTGAGATCACTGTTAGCGACC
>JAGVSQ010004710.1:0-18875 GCA_022683975.1 Rhyacophila evoluta | reverse complement strand
ATTTAGAATTTAAAATCAATTTCCATCAAGCACCATCAGTCAAAGATATTAATTACCGTCTTATATTTTAAAATAAAATGTGTGTAAACTACGTGTAATTATTGTATCTTTAGCTGACGATAAAAAATAGTGCATAAAAAACGACACGTATAAAATTAGCCGCAATATGATACTCGAGGCATCAGCTGTACGTGTTCAAGCTGGATCCGCTGTTGCATCTTCACTACTAGTAATGATAAGCAGGCGTGTTTTTTCATATCTTTATTTTGAAAAATAAAAACAAACCTTATTTATTGCGAGTTGTTAATTCATGTAATACAACCATACGATAATGTTAACTTAATTATTTTTTGTGTTATCATTACAATATTTTACAATTATAATCACCATGACTCGCAGCCCCGTGTGGCTCGCGGGACGTACAATGAACACGCCTTCATGTGTTACGGTAAATTTCAGAATGAAGATATTATGTTGTCAGTCGGATTTTTTTATAACATATTACTATCACCCGGGGGCGACAGTTCAAATGAAATATGTTTTGAAATGTAAAATAAATTGATCCATTTAAACCTATTATTCACAGTATTACGGTAAACGCATATCAAATTGTTTCAATATCTATATCGCTTGCAAAGTAATTTATTGGCTTGAACGATTTTTCTTCAGCCACCCAGTGTATCGGAAGCTTTCACTCGAGCAATGATTAGTGTGAAAAGGAATCGACAAATTATATTCTTTTTGCCATCCTGTAATGTATAATATGTTGCCTGTGTAAATCAGGAATCGTTAAAATTAATTACAACACTTTGTTTTCCTGTTTTCTTCCGCAACGCAGTCTCCATGCCCTACATGTCCACAACTTCGCTTATGGATGTAGTAATTATATTCCTTGTGAATCGTCACATAATTTACCAATAAAACTCTACCGTTACGTATAGAGTTCTAAGCTTAAACCCTTGGCGATGTCTTAATACTATTATTTCACTACATTCTTTTTATACCAAATACAGTAACCATGAAAATACTCGTATAAAACATTTAGTTTTTTGAACAGATAAAAGTATGTATTTCAAAGTTTTATTGTCAACCTATTCTCGAAATAAATTTCATAAATAGAAGAGAGAATTTTGAGATAGAGTGGGTGGCTTGTATTATTTGAGTATAGGTATATCTTCAATCGTCTTAATTTTGTAGCTCACATAAAATGTTTGATATCATTTCAAGTACTATAATTTTATTTTGCACTCTATCCTAGTGTCGATCGATTTTTATGTTCTTTATAAATTCGATTCGATCAGTAAATTTAAAATTCAAATTTCGAACACGTAATTTGAATTTACGTGAAATAAAATAAATCAGTTTAAAACTAAATTTTAAAATTGGAACACTGATTTGAATTTTAAATGAAATTGTCGATTGTGAATCGGTTTAATAAATATTAGGGCCAGTTTACGATCACCTAATTACACGCACTTGGCTCGGGATTTATTTTGTTTCTACCTGTTTATTTTTTATTACTGCTTTATTGGATCTGTTGATAATATTTTACCAAATTCGTTGCGTGCCTTTGTTCGTTTTTCGTGTTTTTACCGTTTCGACGCGAATGAAAAGTTAACAGTAGGTCGGCAGATATAAATCTTATCGCTATAAGAGGGCTTTTACATCTGAAAGTTTTAAAGCACTCCGCGTTTTGAGCGTGTAGTGAACATTACTTTTGAATTCGGTTTAATCGGACTTTAACAGGTTATTTAAAACAATTTACGATTGCCGGCGATGTCAAAGTTAAGCTCAGTTCGTTTTAATTAATGAGTTTTTCGCATGCTAGAGTGATTCATGTTTAATTTATACAATATTAAGACTTTCAATATAACTTCCCTTCTCTAACATTAATTATAACCTTTCGTTACACTCCTGTTCGTTACTTTGACGCGTATTAACCATTTGAACGCTAAACAACCGTTTATTGTTGTTAGTGATATCGGCGAAAAATACTAACAATCCGTGCTTCACAATTTTTTTTTCCATTTGGTCTAGTTAGTTTTCTACTTCACCTTTTGTGACTCACCTTTTTAGAGGCTTTACTCACTCACAAGCCTAAAGGTAAATTAAAGATTATTATTGTTATCCAACGACACGATTTCGATCACTTAGCAGGATTACTACAAAAAGTTTTCAAAATTAATAAAACTTTTCGTACGTATTTATACGCATTTTTTTTTAAAACACTGATAATTTTGAATCATATATTGAATAACATATGTACCTAGACTTTAATTTTGTATTACTTTTACAGTTGTATTTATTTCTATTTTATTTGGTTTTTTTCTTCTTTTCAAAAATGCCGGATCTGAATTTTCAATATATAGTTTCCAATTATGAATTATTAGTTGTCAGCAAATCGGTCAACTCATTTTACATCCAGTCTTGCATTTTGAAATTCCATTTTTTTTTACGCAGACACGGGTTTTAAACCCATAACCTCCCATGCTAAAGCACATTCGCAAAAAAAGCGCACTACCATCGAATGCTTTCCCCATAAATATTGTGTATATCTATAAATTTTTCTTTAAAATATCTATAATTTTCGTAATTAATAATAGTATAATTTTGACTACTGGTCTGAAAGTATATTTACTCACGAAACTAGTTTTGTTGTATTATTATTTATAAGATATATGAATAATGTAAAACACGGAGTTATTTCAGTATCACGAATAAACAATTTTATCAAAATGTCTGCACATTTACTCGCGTGATAGAGTTGTTCATTTGTTTCATTTGATAGCTCTCAAAAAAATGTTTATTCGATCCATTAATATCGTGTCGTAGATACCTCACGCGATATTACAAAAAAAGAAACAATCCGCCGGCACAGAAGCGAACCTTTCTGACCGACCACTATCTAGATTATCAACTTAACAATAAAAGTATTGCCAACATAAATAATTTAATTATTATCATAAGAAAAAGACTAAATAGTTCCGTGCTACGGTAATTGTCAGTCTAGAACTGATTCAAATCACCGCAATCCCTCTTGCTTATCATTTTGTACTGTCCATAGGATGCCACGGGCTACACCAATAGTTACGTAGCAACATCGGAACCTGTTAGGACACTCATATTCCTCTTTAGGTCGACGGGATTCTCTAAAACACTGTCTAGTATTATCTACATGATGTATTTGTATATTATTATCAGTGAGTAAAATTACCTTATCATGATTTCCTGGATTGGAATATGAATGTCTTGATTTTAATTAATAACTGCAGGTATCGAGAGCATTAGCTATTATATTAAAGTATTTTTTCTTGGCTATTGATATCTTTCACCTCTGTGTCAAGTGGATGTCAGTTTATAAATTTCGCGAATAGCGGGCACGGTAAATGCCGCAGCGACAGAGCGACGGCGGCAAAACGACCGAAACAGAAATGCAAAATAGCTATAAACAGGTGAGTGAGCAAGTTGTTGTGACGACAACGTGTTGTCGCGCTGTCGAACTTGCTCACTCACCTTTTTATAGCTATTTTACATCTCTGTTGCCGTCGCTCTGCTATCGTGCCCGCGGCCTTACACTTTTTCAACGGGCGTTCTTTTCTTTTCTTTTATTTACACAATTTACACCTTTATTAATTTTTAGGTGCTTTCAAGAATACTATGTGTACATCATGTTGTAAATGGTTTGGTTCATATACATGTTTTATTTATTAAACCCATGATTTTTTTGTTGTTTTTTGAAATATTGTTTCAAGAAAGTTATTTTAGATTAGATTTTGTAAATATTTTTAACTTTCAACGTTCTCAGCATGTTGAATAATTAAATAAAATGATATTAAACTTTTTGTTCCGATATTATTACAAACGTGAATTTCAATTACACATATCAATTACGACGTACGATGTTAACTAATTTGTAATCATTTTTCTTTTATGCTATAGTAAACAACCTTTGATTACGCCATATGAAAGTGTGAAACGAATGTACTCGTATGATATTATAACGTATTGCGCCTGCAGCGCCAATTTACGATGGAAACTTGCGATATTTATTTTTTTCATCTTGTGGTTGTTGGTGTGTGGTTATTAATGGTACCGCGATAATTTAATACTGCTTTTAATGCGATACCTGCTTTCCTTTTATACCATTCGCTCATATGCACAATGAACGCAGGGCTACATTTTACTTTTCCTATTCGGTTATTCGGTTAACTGATATTTTTAATTATTTTCTTATTCTATTTCATCTGATACTGGATAAAGGGAATCATCGGACATACGACAAATACCATCGTCAAATTTCTACATGTCACGGAAGAAAAACTCACGACAAGGTACACCGGCAATCATTTCGATTTCCATCTAATAAAAAATGAAACGTTATTGAAATGAAGTTGTACCAAGTAAATTTTAATTGAATTGATAATCCAACACTTCTGTTTAACGTATTTTTACACTGTTTTTATTTTTCAACATTCAACATTGCTTGTACAAGTTATCTTGCTCTTACATATTCGCTCCCTTTTAGTGGAGCATATGAACACCACATGCCGCCTTCAAGAATCCCTGTCGCCGGCGAATATTCTTGCGCCCTCCCAGATCATACTTGCATCCCGTAACTCCACCGAATGCAATTTATAAATATTACTATATTTAGCGGCCATCCAGGACGCCGAAAACCGGTCAGCTTGAAGAATAGGCAGGTCAGGTTAAGACTTTTGAGGCATCTGCAATATATGGCCGAGCCAGGTTCAGGATCGTAGTTTCACTTTGTCAGTAATTAGTGGCTGCATAGGCCGTTTTTTTATCTCGTTACGAACGAAGACATACCACCGTAACGCCAGAATCCGACGCAGACATCTGATATTAAAGCTTAGTTTACGGTTGCTTTGGGATTTTGTTGGGTGCCATGTTTCACAACCGTAGAGCAGCACTGACACAATGCAAGAGCGTGTTATAAAAACGCTTTTTTAGATTTAATACCGGTATTGCAATCAGTAACCGATCGTCGAATCCCTAATCACACACACGTCTTATTAATATTGTGTTATACCGATAACTATGACTTGAAAAACAATTTTATTATTTTCTATTAGCAATAAAGGCACGTCGTGTTTCTTTAGCTAGTTATCGTCTATTGGTTAACAAATGCGTGTGACCATTACGTATCCTATTAGCGGACTTTGAGTAGTGTATTTTTGGTAACCACCAATTACATACATATGTAATGTATTTTTCTTTTATTTTTAGTTTCCTTTTGAATTATCATATATTAGTTAAGTGGTATTTTTTATTAGTATTATTATATTCGTACAATCTTTGTTAAGTTGATAGTCTTGATATATCAACTCGTAAAAAAGTAAATTTTATAGTTAGATCTCAAATTAACGTCCCGTTTAAATAGATTTGTTTTTATAATAAATTAGCTTGTTTTCAATACGAATGTAAATAAGGAAAATTATGTGTTATTTGTGCTAAATTTTGGCATGGCTGCTTAAATATCAGGGGTAATGAACTCTTTTGAGATTTATTTGGACTTTTTACAGTAATATAAATATATTCTTAACGAATATCTCGACAGGACGGAAGAAGGATGCATAATATTTTTTAAAGTGATGCATTTATTGTTTTATCTTCGTAAAATGTTGATTTTTTTTTTCTTATTTTGCAGTTTTTATTTAATTTTCAATTTAAAAATCTTCACTCCAGACAACTAATGATTAAAAATCATATTTAATAATTTACGACATGGATCGAAAGGGAATAAAAAATAATCTAATATCAATTTGTTCGCTACCACTTATCTATTTATAAGATTTCTATACAACGTTGATACATACGTTATATAAAAAAAAAGTTCATATTTTTGTGTCAATTTCATAATGCGTTATTTATCATATTGTAATATATTATTTCTATTTTTTCTAGGTATGTTCCATTCACAGTACTCAAACAATTCGCCAAGAGGTTGACCTTTTACCTGACGTAAGTTATCAATAAATTTATAATGTATCAATAAATTATTTTTATTATAATAGAGAAACTTGTAGATTCAACGTTCTCACGATTATAAACGAATTCAAAAGCAGTTCTATACCACTCGACGTATACTATTAGAGTGGAATTGCTAGGTCGATAACTATATCGCTGGTTCGCAAATTGAGTGTCGAGAAAGCTTTGGTGTTGCAGATTTTTGTTTTGTATACATAGCTCTGAAATTTAAATTCAAAAGTGCAAAATATTTTCAATATTTCTACGTAGCGGGGTTAAAAACTAATAAAGAATTTATAAGATTCGTCTCTATCCTGTTAATTTTGTGAAAATCAGAATAGTCGTCTGCTGGTTTAAGCATTGTGCGCAGGCGTGTCAGTCAATGTTAAAATTTATTCTATCGCTTCGGAACAAAAGCATTTGAAGTACAAATAAAATAATTATATATATATATATAGGCCGGCGATACGATAACAGAGTGACGACAGCAAAACGTCGGCAACGGAGATGCAACATAGCTATAAATAGATGAGCGAGCAAAGTGTGCAAGTGTTGTGACGACGTGTTGCCGCGCTGCCGAACTTTTTCAATTGCTCACTTACCTATCTATAGCTATTTTGAATTTCTGTCGCCGACGTTTTACTGCTGTCGCTCTGCCGCCGCGACATCTACCGTAGCCTCGGCCTTGTAGTGCTTTATCCATTAAGATCCCTTAACGTTGACGTATCGTAAACAAAGTCTCGCACGAAATCAGATATCGTTACATACATTAAGTCCAGTACTAGTAGCTTTGAGCGATATGCTCAGGTGTAGAGAAATCGCGTCGTAGTGTAATTGATTACGGCATACGTTTCAGTAACAAAAACGAGGTTAAATTTTTTCAAATATTTATCCTTCCAATCAGTAAATTGATTCGTACGACCTTGTAACGTTTACACATTAGTCGTATTCGCTCCATGTGCATTATTGAACCGTCGATGATAGTATTCAGTTAATTATTGGATATTACTAATCGCCATGGGGAGGGCTACACTTCGGAACAATTCGAGCGACGTGTAAGTGATAAAATAATAATACTCATTCGTATATTGCGTTTCGCATGCGTCGTAAAATAGAAGTGAATTCAATTAACAGTTTTACGGTCGCCCTAGTTCAGTTTCACACCTCACCAATAAACGTTGGCTTTGTGAAGTTTATTGCAACATCATTCACGTAGTCTGTGCACTCTGTTTTGTTCCAGCATGATATACTATTTCGTTCAGAACCCTGCTTGCTAGTCTAGCTATCTCATACGATAGGGGCGCCCAATTCGTTTAGGACGGCAATCGAATTTTGAATTTATATCTTTACTCTTCGATCGATTTCATTTAAGCTAGTATACCTATCATATTCAATACGCCAAGCCAACTTGTTAATTTTTTGGTTTGTGAACTATAATATTTTTAAACTAGCGATCAAATTAGATAACTACCGAGATACGCTATCATTTATAATTATTATAAGTAATTTTAATCACACTCCATATTTATCTAGAATACGTAGCCAACAAAATATTTCGCAGACTTCATACAGAATGAACAGTTATTTTATTAAAACATTTTTTTTTATAATGTTGCCTTGAATAAAAAAGTCTTACATTAGAGACGCACTCAGGGGAAAGTGGTAGTTGATGGTATCTTCCTTATTGTGCGTGACATTTCAAAAAACGCTGGAAGGAAAACCTCAAAACAATTATTGTTAGCATTTCATGATGTTGTTATAAGCGATGATTTATCGTTATTTAGCATCATAGTTTTAAAATTCTGATCGGCTTACTAGAATACGAGAATAAACAAATCATTATTATTTATTCTCAAAGGGAAATACAATTAATTTAATTTGAATCATTTGGACGTAACCTTATTTGACATAACGAAAATTGGACATCACATTATACGGTAAAAATCAGGTGGAAGAGATTCATCTTAGAAAGCACGTATGATTAATAATATATTTTTATATAATGGTTATTGATAAGTTAGTTTAAGTTAGGTTCTTCAAATATCCACTTAAAGTCTAAGAAAGCTTATAACCTGCATTATTTTTTGACTCCATGAATATACTACTAATAAAATAAATAAAAAGAAGGTTAGACCTGAATTTCTTCCGCAAAATCAAAGAAACAATAGGATAATTTTTTTTATTAAAGTTTTATATTTATTATTCGTTCAACTTACTCTTTTTTATGTGTTGGTTTCAGGAAACGAAACCGCCGGTTCATATAAATATAATATATGAATGCAGAACGGTAATTTAAATGTTGAAAAAATTGCACATATTTTTCCATTCTTACATTTGTAGACCTCGATGATTTGTTTGGTAGCCCTGGAATACAAGTACAAAACCTGTGCTGCACTCTCTCCTACACAAAAAGCCATGCTGGGGCACTTCTAGCTTACGTGATTCGGATTATCCGTACTGTGTAACCAATGCTTGCGTTTGATTTGTATTATACATTATAATTATAATATTATATCAATGAGCATAATCGGTCTTCAAATGCATTTATATCATTAAGATCGGAAAGGATTAGAATTCTCTAGGATTCTGATGTCAAAATCAGCCGATATCAGCGTTTTAAGTTTTTCCCTACATGTTATCTTCCTGGTTACCGAAGGGTTAGCGTGCGCGCTTTGGAGCCTGAGATTGCAGGCTCGATCCGCACAGCTACTGGATTTTAAAAAAATCAAAAATGTTGCATTGGATGCCCAGATATTGAATTAAGTTAACTAATTCTCTAATGGAGAAATCCATAAACTCCATTCCTGAAGTGGACATCTGCGCACCGTCTCCACCACGCGGCTCATTTTTGGACAATTTTTATTGCTTGTGTCTATTTCATTATGTCCACTTACGCCAATTTAGTTATCTCATGTGTATCGCATTATTTCACTGCTATTAATAATAGCTAAACGATAGTTTTCATATAATTACGTTGCATATAAATTCTGTATGCGGAAATGAAATACTGACTCGGCATTATCGACGAATTTAGTTTAGACGTCGAGAGTCGAGTCCTGAATGAAGCCTTCGAAAGCGACGCGAATAACTGATTTAACTATTCGCTAAACGTTCAAAGGTAAATTTGCTAAACTCGCCCGCCAACCAGCCTTATCAGGGTGGGAGTACGACGTGGAGGGTGCAAATTACAAAGTCCTTCCGCAGCGATTATGCGTTCTGCTTCCTGTGACGACTTTCAACGATCTGACCGTATTACACCATCAAACCTAACGTGTCGGTAAACCAATTCCGTTTACCTTTAGTCAAATTAATTTTTGCAATAATTTAATTAATGTTAAAAATATATCATTATATGTAGTATTTAAAATACAATATAAACCTCTACCTATACTATAACTACGTAAATTAAGTATAAAATGTCTTTTGAAATAGAAATCACAAAATATTCATCTCAAAACATTTCTTAGTAAGTGACTATGCATTATTTAAATAAAACAAAAAAATCTATACATACTATAATTACATAAATTAAGTATAAAATGTCTTAAGATTAATTTCTTGCGAGCCCTTGTCATGCGTGTAGTTGTCATAGAACCATCATATTCTACAGATGTTTTTTAAAAAAGTTATCTAAAATACCGAAAACATACCAGGTGTAAAGTTGTAAATTTTTAAATTTTTAAAGCATTTACTAGTTTTTGGGTTTCAAAGATTAACGCGATAATAAGACTCTTAGTTAAAAGAATTGTAGATGTTTGTTTCACTTTGAGAATTTCTGGTCATGTCATGATGTCGATAATATAGTATAAATATTCGTATACAACGTGAAATATAGATTTATTTGTACAAGACTACGTATCGCCACCCAGAAAGTGGATTCGAGTCTTCGGGTGTAATATGCCAATGAAACGACTACCAGCGGAGAGAGCAAAGTTAATTTGAAGCGGATCCTGCGCTGCCTCCTTCGGCCCCTCCTCACTGGCCCTCCCTGTTTACTTGTTATTAATTAACCTCTTAGTCCCCGGGCGTGTAAATTGTAAGAGTTACGGCCACTGCCTTAGCGCCCCGAGCACAAGAGAGATTGCTTCTGTGGTCTGGAGAATTTTTCTTATTTGTTTATTTTTTGATGGCATGCAAATTATTCTTATCTGCATTTAAGTCGCGATATTAAATCAACCTCCGTTTTAAATATGGTGGTAAAGCAGACGTCCGTTGGATTGGAATTGATATATGTAAGTTGCATAGCACATACATCGATGCTGATATATTATGATAGAATATAAACAGTTAAAAACACCACTTTTCACCAGGAGTAACTGTCAATTTAAAATGAAAGACTATGATATTATAGTATTTTTCGTAAATTGAGAACGTCTGTGAGAATATTACATGTTATCCATATACTTACATTATTATCACAACGTTACTATATCGAAATATTAACTGCCATTTTCATTCCACTTGAAGATATAATCAGGATTGCCAGGAAATGATTAATCCGTAAAACTAAGATAGTTATAATTTGTCCTCACGCACTTCTCAATAGGACTACTAGACATTTTTTATTAATGTAAACAGTTGAGGTTAATTTATGGATATGTTCACAATCGTCGTCAACATTTACTAATGACAGCAAACAAATATGATGTCTTTTCTGGTTTTGCTGCGGAAAAAGCTGCAGCAATTTTTAAATGTTAGTTCGTTTTGAGATACTCGCGATTGTGTTTATTTTATAATCATTTCTACCAACGCATAATTTTATACGCTGATTTTATTTTGTTCCTTGTAAACAATGAACGCTCTCCGAGAGTTTCAATGCATTCTTTTCCCCAAAGTAAATATTTGTGAATTTAATCCGGAGACCTTTACAAGGTGGTATTACGCGTTGAAAAATAAAAATACTCAATCGCCGGCGGAGCCGAGGATCGCTCGCAAATCACCCTCGCGGGGATGCAGAACGCGCGAATCGGGAAAAGCATATAAAATTCAAAGAAAATCGAGAAAACCTTGTCGTATATTTTTTTTTATTTCGCATTTTTTCCGGCGCTTCTCCGTCGGGTAATATTTTGAAGGCACGTGATAGGGAATACCACCTGCGCTTTCAGACGCCTCCTGAAAAAATACAGATTTCTTCGGCTTCAGGTTTTTACGTTTTATATATTAACTAACTTTACTACTCGGCTTTTCTTGGGATAGATTCACCCATCCTTTATTCAAATTAATTGTATTTATCCAATTCTTGTAAACAATAAATTTTTGGCCGTGTACAATATTTTCAGACATGTTAACATTAACCTTTTATCAAAGACAACTATTTGTGTTTTGTATATCAGTGTGGAAATATCCGTTGTAATAGTAATTTATTATTAAATTTTCATAATTTATTAACATTTTTTTCAATAATTGTTTTTCTCATTTTTTTAACAATAAACTTTGCCCACTTTTATTAATTATTTTACGTTTTTACTTAGTACGGCAGTATTATTAAGATGTGCCTATATTAAATATTTCAATTGCTCAGTTTAATTCATTGTTTTTTCTTAAAAACTTACCAGCCTATGTATGTATATAGTCTTTCTATGTCTTCAGTATTTTTATGTACGTGCTCTGAAAATATTTTTAATTTTCGAAAGCAATAACTTAGATGAAGAGAGAACATTTTGTAAAACTGTCGGAACAGCTTAATATTTTTAATATACCATAAAATATTCATACTCAATTTTTAAAAAGCAATCGATTTTTTAAATATTATAATAATAGTTCAATGAAAGACTCAAACTAACGGTTAATATAATATCTTTCGTTTATATCAGTTACCTCTAAAAAAAGTTGTGGTATCTCACGAAATCAGAGCTTTTAACCACTTCACCTTGCAGATGTAAGCAATTGAATTTGACACGCTTGGCGCTTACCCCAATACACTCTTTGGTAATATTCAACACGCCTATTCTGCAAAGATTTATGTATATAACAAGTTTTAAATAGATTTAAACCATTTCTGAGAAATCACCCTGATGATGTCTCCTGATTCCAATTAGAGAGGCTCACGGCTGTATAATTTAAAGTCTACTTACGGACTTCACAGGATTACGCTTAAAATTACTTCTGAAGACAGTAAACCTGATATTGTTAAAGAATTTTGACGGCCCGCTGATTCGATTCTATTAATGTAGCTGTGTGCATTTTATGTTTATAATTCAATATATTATGTGCCATATATTATATATAACATTTGTGGAGTCCAGTTTTCGGAAATACTTGCTATTATATTTGGTAGAATCGCATATATAATCAAGCTAGAAGTTTAAAACAAGATTTGAAAATAATCGACAAAATCTGTATCCTTATTCTTTTCTACCTCATACACCAACAAATCAGCTTATTTCTTGATATATATTTTAAATTATTCATATTTATGTGTTTCCTTTACATTGTTTGTATTTTCCGAAAACGTGTATCCAATAAATGAAAATCTTTCACCAATAGCATTTCTTATATAGAAACACAATCTGCGTTTCAGTACACATATATTTATATATATTATTCACGCACCTCACGTAGACTTACATATGAATGTTCACCGTGTAATGAATAATGTAAAATTTTCTTTCGCAAAAAGCGTGGCCTCCGTTTTTTTACATTTTCTTTTCGGAAAATTCTGATTTTTTTACATTCTCAGTTTTTCTCGACGTTACGTATCTAATATGCTAAATATTCCCATTACTTCGCTCCTTTACGTAATGTTTTTCAGCTTCCGTACTAAAGCAGCTTTGGGAAAAAAGCGTTCTTTTTTAATATAGTAATATTGTAAACGTGTGCTTGTATTGTAATTGTGTCACTAAAATAAGCACCTACGTCTTTGATGATTATTGCTAACTAGATTTAGGCGATGAAATAGATTTGATAAACGAAACTCAAGCTATTATTCAATAAGCAGGCTTAAAGTATACAATCATTCACAATTTTATCTTTAAAAACTGGAGATGTGTCTGGCTGTGTCCATTTGAAGGTTGGTCATCTTCATTAACCGCTAAAGAAAGCAGGTGAATGATATCAAAGTAGGGATTGAACTCGCGGTATGTATTAGGCTGGATATTGACAGGGTATAATTAGTTAGAATAGGAATCACGCACACTCTAGTGCACGCCAACCAAGGTCGTGGGAAGCTGCTCGTGGGACACTTCTGGTACTTATGAAGAGCGCCTCACGTTCGTTATTTCACGGTATACGCCTGCATAACGGATGTGGAGACGTGGCGGGTGGTGAAGGGGAAAGCAAGTAAGGTTGTAATCCGTGGTTGACGTGATCGTTTTCTTGAATTTTAAGGTTTTGTATTTAGCAATCTATTCATAAATAGAAATATATTAAATGCCATAAAATATCTAATAGAGAGGTAATTAATGCTGTAGGATATGTTAATACGATCAATACTTTTAATGCAGTGATGTGTTTTTATTAATTTATTTATTTATACAAAATATTATTAATATATCATCAATGTGTTTGTTCAGTATCGTATATCTATCCATCGTACAGATAGATCGTACTAATCTATTTTTACTGTACCACTTATCCCATGTACTCCCAATTTAGCTACGTTAGCTGCATTGTAATGGGCATCGTGAAAATGGTCGCTCTATCCGTGCGACTATAATTAATCACGCAATATTGTGTGTAGATAAACCCTGTTGGCATTTATCCCGCAAACCGCCCACCCTCACCGTCCGCCGCCTAGTTAATAAATTGAAGGGGACGATATGAGATTCGGAGGGCTGTCGGCGGTTAACTATTCACGTCGCCCCCGCCCCAAAGGGAACCGTTCTAATTACGGCCTCCAAGTCCTGTCGATGGGCACTCGCTGAACTAATTTCACCTGTATCACTACGAGCATTTGCTAGGAAATGATTGACTGTTTTTTCGTGGTTTAAAAAGCGCCTTATTGTCCTGAAATTATTATGAAACAGTAAGCTTTTTTCCTGCCTCATATCTTACTGGAGCCATACGAAGCTTTTTCCTTTTTTCTGGCTATTTTTTTCCAGTGCGGTAACTGATAATTTCAGATTTTCCCTTCATCCTATACATTCCATCCACCTCTTACTACGTTTGTTAAATAATGTTCAATTTAATAAATATTTTTTTTACTTAACATTTCGAGAGAATAACTACAAAAAAATCCACCTTTTCCTCATTTTTTAGAGAAACAAAGTAATTCGTATGTGAATTCTCAGATTCTTTTTTTATTTCCTATTCTAATTGGTATAATATTTAGTTCTACGGAGTAAATTCCAACCTGTTCAATGCGGGTTCTATTCTCACGACTCCTGTATTTATCAAAATCAGTAAATGTATGACTGGATGCCCACTAGGTTGAGCAACTGTCTGACAAAGAATTATCGTGGAAATAATCTATCAAGATATGTCTTCACATTGCTGAGATCTATATATATATATTTCAGAGTGGACATTTTCACATTGTATGTATCGATATACTAGTACAATGCAATAAAAACTTAACAAATTTGAAATCAAATGTATTTTTAAGTTAGTTGCAGAGTTCTTAGATACATACGTTGTTTTCTGGAAGTATTAATAATACCTTTACAAGCTTTATACTCGTGTACCGTCAACAAGCTCGTAAAATGGATAATACGACGTTTCGCAGCTTAAAGCTTATGTATTGTATTTGAATATTACGTACAAACTCGACACTGTTTGCGCGCTAAAGCCTCGTGCAATATGTCTGCCTTATAAGCAGGCTTTCATCGTCACGTGCAGCTTCGCTTCGGCGAACAATGAAGGATTCCTGGGTGATAAATCCAGAAAACTCGCTTGTATTGTATTTATTCAATATTGTTACAAGTAACTTACAATTTTTTTATATTCCTAAAAAAGCTTCTTCAACATACATTATCAAAAAAAAAAAAATAAGGTATCTACCGCATTTGAATTATTAATAAAGAATATTTTACATTATCTTTTCTCTCGTCTGAAGAACTAATCGACTTAATTATTTTAAAAAAAAATGATAATGTTTTTGAAATTATTATCGTCAATATGAATGCTGTAATCGCTAAAGTGTGTTTATAACATAAGATTTCACTGGGCGAACAGATTCAAATGCTTCGAAAACTTATATCATGTTGTAAGTTTTGGAAAATCCCTGTACCACGGTATATCTTAGGCTACGAAATGCTAGAATGCTCTGGGAATTTGCTAGGTAGTTCATAGACTACAATTCTTTGAGGTATAGCTTATTGTTCACATACTCTACTTCAAATTAAATGTGGAAGTATAATATTTAGAATTTATTGTCCATATATTTAAATTTCCTAAAACAAAAGTTTTCAATAGTTTTGCTTTCACTTTTTCGCCATCGGATTGTTTTATTTTTACCTCTTTAAAAGTCTCTCAAGAACACCTTCAAACTGTCAAGATAAAAATTATCTATTCATATATCAGACATCTTCGTACGGAGATTTATATTCTCTTTCGTAGGGGTCATCGAAAAAAAATCTATATTCAATGCACAATCTTTGTGTAGATTATATTACATATAAACTTTAGTCGACTGATAGGTGGATAGGATGCAGCGGTGTTTCACCAAAATCTTTTAAATTACACTATAGAATTTTAAAGCAGATACGGTAGTTGACATTATATTATTTTTTACGCGGCGCAAGAATTTTGTTTACACGTTTTAAAAACATAAGTTTTATTACGTGAGCTATTTTCCGTTTTTTATAAATTCTGCATTCATGAAAGTATTGTTTACAAGTCAGAAGAAAAACCAAGCCGTGCCAGACAGCTGTGATAATTTACGACGCTTTTAATTAACCGTTTAAAACATTGGCTCCGTCTTCAAATGTTCATTGTTTCACCATTAAAATAGTTAGAAAGACACTCCATCTTTTGTGGCTATTTCGAAACGGTATGTGACACCAACGAGATTGTATTAAGAGAAGAAAAAAAAAACCACATCCATACATTAGACTGAGCCATAAAAGTGTCATTTGTCTTTGCTTTTATCCACTTTAAACCGCGTTTTGTGTATCTCCTTTTTTCTCTGTCCTTTCGCCCTTCTTCCGTTAATTTATCCTGCTGACAGTCGGTGACTTCAGTGTTGCCCGCCTACCACATACATAATAAATCCTTAAAATTTCAAAGGACTTTTTATATCGTTCGATAGCCATTCTCTTACAATAAATGCAAGTTTTTCAATCTATATTTACTCCCATTTTCAATATCAGAGTCCCGGCATACGCCTGATTCTGATTTAAAACCAGGAGAAAGAATGCACGGAAGGCACATTTATTAACCAGTCCAATGATACTTTGTATTGTTATTTATTTTATAAGATTACATATCTTACAGTTTCACTTTTGCTTTACCATTCATCTTTGTAGAACATGTTACTCCAAGAGACCCTCAAGTAAATCAGCTTTTCTTCATTGTGGGCTCTCTTGACAACTTCACTTGCGCTCCAAGGATCAGTTTTGTTATGATATTACAAAACGTATATTATAATAAGTTGTATTAATCTATAATTAATTGTATGTTAATAACTATTTTGTTCACACATTTCCAAATATATAACACATATGTCAATATGCTTTAAAAATAGATACGTTTGTAGTAAAACGTCTTCATTTCTTTTTAAATAATTTTTTTGTTGTATCTAAAATAATTCCCAAATCGTTTTTACTATTAATCTTATTATACAAAACACGTCCTTAACACGTAATTAAAGTATGTTACTACAGATTTGTTTGGAAAATATTCGTCAATAGTTATTTCGTTTGGCATGTCATTGCGTAGACATCGAATGATTATTCGACAAAAATGAAAATTCGAACTTAATACTGAATAATTTTTACACTTTTTTTTTACAAGTTACGTGTTTAATTCATTGAAATCGTCGGTAATATCATCAGTATTTCCATGCGTGTTAAATATGCCTGGAATATAGGGATACGTTCCGCGCACGGACCGCAGAGGCAGACCGAGCGTAATCCCTCATATGTCAAAGACTTTGCGGTGGACGTAAATGCTAACCTCTCCTGAGGAAGTCGCAGTAATGTATGACGATAAATTATTTCACGACTAACGAACCTCGAGTCCTATATTAGCATATCTGCGTATCTAAGATTTTACCTGTCCTTGACAAGCTTTTAAATGTTGGACATATTTTTTACTTATTGTCAACCTGAGCTTTCGATTGCAGGTTGATATTTTGTATTTTCGGGAACTACAAAGTATACGTACAGTGTTTTTCCGAATGTAAAATCCAGTATTATATTAATTTTGCACCCAGAAATCCCACTAGGCCGTATTTTTTAAAGGCTTACAATTTTGGGGTAAGGCGATACTTCTTCTTTCAAGAATTGTGTATTCTATAAAAATAAACAATGGATATAATATTATCCGCATTTCTAAACTATTTTCGTTCATATGTTCTTGATAAAACTCCGTTATCTAACGATAGTATGATTTTATTAATTTATAATTGTACAGTCTCATACGTTTTTTTAATAACATTTGTGTTCTAACGTCAAGCAGCTGTTGTCCTGCAAATAGTGTCGCAATCGAAATAGCTATCGACATAACTAATTCGTATAATTATATATATTACAAGTAATCTTCATTACTATTCTCTCTTTTTGGGAATCTTCACACTACAGAGATCTGTAATATTTACATGCTCTCGAATTTATTCTTCATACTGATCAGTATTGATGAATTAATTTTTCGGCTTTTGACATTCCGACAATCAGCTCCACTTTTGTTGATGGTGTCACTACCGCCAAAACTTTTAAACTTGTATTTTTTTACAGTTATACTAACCGCTTTTTTTACATACAGATATGATGCTTTATAGCTTTAGTATACATTTTATTACAAATTTGTATTCTCTAATGATTTATATCCAGTTGGACAATTTATATTACTGAAATAATTATCCGTAGTTGTCCTTATTAACTATATGCAGTACTTGAACGATATTTCGTAAAATACCGTTGCATCTCGCAAAACATTTTCAAATGGGACAATTCCTCTCTTTTTTTTCTGCTTAACAAAACTCAAACACAAGAACACAGGACCGCCTACGGAGTGCATACCGTCTCTAAAAATGCATCCAGCCAACTGGAAGAGCCCTCCCGCTGTCACCAGTATCATCTCGATACACGTACCACATGCTGAGACTTCGCTTTGTCTTTCGTTATTCCGCTATTCTAATTGTTGCCGTTCCCTTTTATTTGCCGTTCATTTTTTATGGTGCCCTAATACTTTCGTAAACAATTGAATTATCTTTAACGGCGTATTTTATCATTTAATTAATTAGTATTTCATTTATTCATCTATTCATATCATTAACTCGTGAATACATCAATCTTACATGTTTGATTGTAATCAGCAATATTTATTTTTATTCGAATATAACAGCTTAACGCCCGCAAATTTTCGCTGAATTTTCCACGCTGGCCGGCGAAATTCGCGAGAAAATGTGCAAAAAATATTTTTTACCATCTCTCGTTAACATTCACAATTAAGCTAAATCGTAACTCAGGTCTTTATCATAGAAAATGAATGTTTGGCGTAAGAATTTTGACGTTGAGGCGTTTGACAATATTGGTTGGTGACCGACGACTCATATGAGTCCACGGTCGTTAAGCTGTTAAATGTCAAAATTTCTTATCAATTTTCTGACACCCTGAAACTTTTTCGATCATTCCCATATAAACTACATACTACGACCTTACTATCGTAATTACTAGCATTAATCGTATTCTTCATTCTATTGTATTACTTCACTTTCTTTATTTACTAAATGGCCAAAAAGTACCAAAACGAATATTAATTCAGGGTAAAGGTTTTATGATTTTAATCGG
>JAGVSQ010004709.1:0-18878 GCA_022683975.1 Rhyacophila evoluta | reverse complement strand
AGGGCTACCACTTAACCAAGTATCTACTCGCAGTCAATGTTTTTGATTGATTGTTAAAACTAACTATCATCCAGGTATTCCTGCTCAGAGTCATGCTTGATGCCATCCATCCATTTCTTTCGGGGTGACACAAAAGTCGAGACCTCAACGGGAATTCTAGTTGCCTTGTCAATTACGCTGAGATAAACTAGCCCTTCTTTAAATTATTCGAAGAGCTCAGTGTTTATACCAATTCGCCACTTTTTGTTTTATTTAATTGGTCCAAGTCCATTTCGCCATATGTGCCACAAAATAAGAAGTTAAAGAATAAAAATCACAGATGTTAAGATATTTCGGTTATTTTGGTGTCTCATTAATACGGTGTATTCATATCTATGTATATTTTTTAGTTACACGAAAGATCTTAATGCCATCATCAGCCCCGTAATGATGCTCTACTTCGTGGTGTGTTCCTTGATGCTTTGTGCTATAGGATTCCAGGCTTCACTGGTACTTTTAAAAGATATGTACAAGAATTACAATCCCACAAGAATTAAGTATTTTAATGAGATAGTAGCTAAATTACGATAAATAAGTGCAAAATGTTTTATTTTTTTGAAAATATTCCTTAATAAAGAATCTCATGGATACATCATCTGGTACCCATGAGGTTCAAAACGAAAAATGGTATGTTACTGAATTTTCTCTTGCGGAGTTATAATTATCGTATTGCAGTAATATATCGTTGTAAATTGCTTAAAACATGAATGATACATTTATTATTATCGAGATTGCTACATCATTTTTATTAATATTAATTATTTTTTACATTCCAGAATGGCTTCAGCATAAGATTGTGTTTCATGGTTGAGTATTTGATAGCCATGATGATCCAATTACTGCTTTTTTATTGGAATGGGAACGAAGTCATATATGAAGTATGATACTCACATTTATTTTATTAAATTAATTATATACCATTCAATTATCAAAATTTTATACTTTCTTGTCTTCTTTTAGTGGAATATTAACAATAAATTACGATAATTGTACAACACTAACTAATATGATTTATTGCAGAGTGATAAACTTCTATTGGCAACATACAGCTGCGATTGGTACAATGAAAACAGTCATTTTAAGAAAAGTCTTTTAATAATGCGCGAAGGAATGAAACTTCCTATCAAGTATACAGTGGGACAGTTTTATACAATGTCTTTACCTACTTTCTTGACGGTAAATATAAAACTTTTGGAATCTTTGGAAGATAGTATGAAACAAACATCTTGTTTTTTTATATTTTATGGAACAAAACAAAATTTACATATATAAATTCATGTATTTGAGGGACTTTTAAAAAGACTAATAAAGCAAAACAGAGTTTAGGAAAGCTGCTGTGGACTTTTTTTTTATATATATAATATAAAAAGGTACTCAAATAAAATATTTTTATTATAGGTTATGTAATAGAAATGCTTTCATAATTATTTGTTTGTATATAACATTTATACAAAAACAATTTAACTATGTATGAAGTCAGTGATTTTGTATTTTCAGATACTTCGAGCTTCTTATAGTTATTTTGCTTTATTACGTCAAGTTCAGGAAGATCAGCCAAGAGTTTAATTTTCTCAAACTTAATATTTATATTGTTGCGATATTTTTAAAAATAAATAAATGTGCACCATAAAAATTATTTTATTCTTAAATTCTTTTGCTTATCATTGTTTTCCATTAATTATCGTGTATTATTTTCATGTGTGTGGTTTCTAGTATTGTTGTTGAGACGATAAATGATTATCAAACGTTTTAAACTATTTTTGAGCCTTGCATTTTCGTTTACTAAAATATTTCATAACCCTATTTTTATTTGTTGGGTAGAATATATGAAATAATTAATAAATAATCAATTTATGATTTAAAGTTAATTAAAATATGGATGTAGTAAATTCAATTTAACATATAAATATACATATTTATTTTATGCCTATTCACTCGATAGCCTTATTTTGTACGTTGAAAAAATGTTTGACAGCTGTCACATTTCGAGAAAGTACATTCGCTCGACATCAGTGTTTTACTAAATATTTATTGAAAAACATATCCCTAAGCTACCATCATGAGGATTTTTCATTTAAAAATAAGAGATGTCATATTTATTTTGCTATCATTTATTTTTAACAATGTTCGGATCACACAAATGGGTAAGTCAAAAATATTTTAGTAGCTTCCTTGTAAATATAATTTCTCACCTATGATATGTCATATTTGTAACAAAATCCTAAATTTTTCCTCATATGCTATGATTAAACTAACTATTTTCCCTATAATATTTCAGCCAACAACCTTATGGACACATCAAAAAAAGATTTAAATATAAAAATACACAACAGTGCGAACTCATCCTTTTTGTTCTTGCATAGAAACAATACAGAAGAAATCCACTATGATTGTCCATCTAATATTGAATGCGATCGACTGACTTACCCGTGTATTAAATGCAATCTTACAAATCAATGTGTTTATGGAGATTCCTTGATGGTAACATGCAATGCTCTGCCGCAAATATCATGTACGGTTAGTAAATTTTGTTTATATCATTGGGATATCTATTAAAAATAAAATTGATGTGGATATTTGACGTAATATTATGGCTTATTCACTACTTAGAACATGGAACCCGCATATACCACCATTATGAAGCAACTTAAGAATAAAAGTTATGGTTTATTTTTTGATCATGGCCTGACCAACGTTCCACTCAATATACCTAATGACATATTATATTACATTATACTATGTTACACTGATCTATAGTCAATTTCATAACTGTCTTCGGGCATCTGTCTCAATTTGATTCTCTCTTCCCTATTTTAGATTTAAATTTCTTGAAGTGTTCAGGACAAATTCATCAAGTAGAATTTGGAAAACTTCAATTTCAAATACTTGATATTTAATGATAATAGCTCTTTGATGTTTCTCCATTAAGTTCCTGGTTTTATATCTGTAACAGAACTATTGATTTCACAGACACATACATAAAATTATACTTTCATCGACAAAAGTTTGCAATTAAAGAAACATCTATGCCATTATTTTATATGATCATGTTAAATGTTTTTTTATGATATATGAATTCAATTGATTTTTGAGTTATGTTGTCATATTGTAAGCCGGATATTTTGCTTTCTTGCCCATCAGTTTGAATCCGAGTAGAATAAAATTGAAATGATTTTCTTAGGGTAAGCGAGAGTTTGATAGAGTTGCTCAGTGTAGATATTGCTACCAGACAGAACATTGGGAGCACAGATGTATCCAGAAAGCAAATTGCAACTCAGTTGCATCACCAAAACAGTACTACAGGTAAATAATATTTGCCTCCAATTTTACTTTTTCTCCCATGATTATTATAATAATATACATTGATTGTGAAGATGCCCAAGGGCAAACGCGACTTCCAAACAGCAATCTGAATCAAATATTTAAAAAGTAAAATAATTTTGTGAAAAATTGATTTAATTTGTAGTTGTTTCTAAATTACAATAACTTTGGTTTTTTTCATCTTACTAATCTAAAGGTATGCCTCCGAGTGAGTGTCTATCATAGAATCAAAAAAAAAGGACGCAGTCAAGTAATTTCTTTGGCAATTGGGTAAATCGATTATATAGTGGAGTTTTGTCCACAGAAACTTGTCCAATGATGAACCCTCCAGTGAATTTTCTTTCTCAATGGTTTTTAATTTTTAAAACCTCCAAACTACGTTTTTCCTTGTCCGACCATTCAAAAATTTATCATGGGGGTTCCATTAAATATAATATTTTTACAGATGAACTGATTTACATATGAATATATAATTCACAATTTTTTTCAGAACAAATTGTACAGTCTTGCCTGACATTATATGCTTAGGAAAGCGTGAATTTGCTAAGCGAGTCCTATGCAGTTGGACAGGAGGCGCTCGATGGGGCACAGCTTTGGCATTGAGTGTCGCCCTTGGAGGATTCGGAGCAGACCGGTTTTATCTCGGCCACTGGCAAGAGGGCATCGGCAAACTGTTCAGCTTCGGTGGCCTTGGAGTATGGACCCTCTTAGATGTGGTGCTGATCTCTGTTCATCATTTGGGACCTGCTGACGGATCGCTATATATTTAAATTTAATCGGAATATTGAGATGAGGAAATTGTTTAAGACTCTTATTGTGCAAATAACATCTAGAGAAGTCATGAAGTCACATGACTGTCTGTTCATAAAAGAGTCAACATGAAATGAGGCTTTTCTTCATGTAGAAATTAATATATAACCACAATTAGTGGTTACTGAATCCAAGAATATATCTTATTGAAGACTCATCAATCTCTCAAAATTTTGAATATATTATGACCTATTATGGGTTTTTGAAAATGACTTTCAACTGATGATAATTGGTATTACTCAACAAATATTGTACAACATTTAGGCGGAGCTGCTAATTTAAGTCAAACAGAAGAATTATTATCTTCTAAGTTAAAATGTAATATTATTTGGCCAATTGGTTAACATATATGCTTTGGTCACAAGTTCAATCCTACAGCCGCAAGGATTTTGAAAAATTTAAAGATCCAGGATTAGATGCCCAATAGTTCGTTATTGGCTGATAACCAATTCTCATGAAAAACAATCTGTATTGCAATCAGTCTTCTTTTATGGAGCTCTACTGTCTGAGTGTACGTTATTGAAAAAAAATACATATGAGCAATGTTAGTTAGAAAATCAAGGACACACTTTCATTAGTATATAATATGAATACAAGGATCTTTAAAAATACATCTTTCATGCTATGCGATCGGGGTGCAAGACAGAATTAACATTTGATTATATAAAAACTAGCACCCACAGTGCAGTTGATAGATAGAAGATCATATAGTGAATTGAATGCAGGTGGGATGAGTAAGAAATGTGCATCTGGTAATGGATATGAAAGACTGACATAGAAAAAAATTGCTGACAGCAAAATTTTAATATTAATGCTTCACAAACTTATAGATGAAGACAATTATTGATGTTGAGAGGTTTTTTTTTTCATTAGTCGATCTCCACCCCTTTATCTCAAAGGTTTTACTTTTTGACTTTTTAGAAATAAGTTTAATATTGTAAATAATAGTAAATTGTAGATAAATATACCAACTTCTAAACAGAACAATCTTTTATTGACAAAATATAAGCACATTTTCCATAAAACTTGATTTTAAAATATCAATATTGTGTTTGAATACATTAGTAATTATTTCAACAAACTGAAAAAATATATTTATCATTAACCAACCACTTCAAAATATGCTATATATAACATAATTTTCGTAGAATGTTAATTTATTTTAGCCAGACAGTTTTGAAACAAATACAATGTATAGACAACACGTTGAATAGAATTCTTTAACTACCTTCAGTGCCATTGGTTTTCGAGATAAAGAGCTTGGTGAATATAATGTGAGTATTGTTTGTATATATAATTGATTGTGTAAAACAATCATAAATTAATATCTTTCCAACCAATCGTTTATTAACATTAAGAAATATCTAATAGAATCATATTGAGGAATGAAAAGTAATAAATAATAAAGTGTGTAGATAATAAATTAATAATAATTAGTAGGCACTGCAATAATTGTAAGGCCACAGTACATAATTTTATTAATATTAATAAGGCTGGGGATCAATATTATGTTAATTACACTTCTGTCAGTAACAAAATTATTTGGGTCTCCGTAACATTTTCATAAATATCTTATAACCACCATCTTTCTGTTTGAACCAAATAATGTAATGACGAATCACTATTAATACATTAGATATCTTGACAGTGTTCATAAACAAGTTCTACAAGTTTGTCTTTCTTAATGCCGGTCATAGCTGGTAAACCTGACACTTGTTTCCACTTGAGGATATCTTTCAACTGAGCTACGGTATACTTGGCAATTGTTTCACCATCAATTCTACTCTTCAGCAAGGCAATATCTGGAGGGTCTATTTCCAGTGCTGGTTTTTTTGCCGGCTTATTATCGTTCCTAGTTCTTTTAGTCGGTGCAACACCAAATGGACCAAATAAGTTCTCAAAATCTTCATGAAAATCCTGTGTTTGTTCTAATTGTTTATCAGTGTCAGGAATGGTTAAGTCATTCACTGAAGAAGGACTATCTTCTTCAAGTGCCAATGCTTCAATGGCATTGTGTAATGTTTCAAGTTTTGGATTTTTTATTAAACCATTCTTGTATTCGTTGTTTGTTAAATTTGTAACAATACTTTCTAAACAGTCTAATTGCTCAGCAGATGGTTCTGTAATGCTATTTACAATAACTTCTTTTAAATTATCGGCGTACGGTAAGTAAATCACATGAAATCCGTCCGGCTGTAATTGATAGCTTCCTTTCGAATTTTTTTTCTGTGGTACAAGGGCAACTAGTTGTGGATGAGAATACCAACGAGAAACCATAGTACATATAGCAACACGGTCTTTGACCAAGCACCGGTCTCTCAAACAAAGCAGTAGCTGACTGGAACCGGTCACTCCTCTTTCATCTGGATACAAAAATGTACACGGTTTCAAGTAGCATTTAGACATATTAAGAATAGAAGACGGTTTGAAGCCAAGAAGTTTTATCATTGGGGGACCAGCGAATTTTTTTAATTCTGTCACTTCGGAGCAGGAGAATTCAATATTTCTCTCGCCGAATTGCTGATAAAAGCATAGTTCAGAACGTAGAATTGGAGTTGTGCTAGTATCGCCTTGCCTTTTTAAAATAGATGATGATTCGACTACTTCATTAGTTTTCCGGCACAGCAACACCTTCTTAGGTGGCGCTTTTGACCTGCAAAGGTAGTATAATCCGACTCCTAGAACAACGCCAGGGCCCAGTTGAAATTTCAAAAGAGCTGAAGCAGATTTCCTGTGATTATTCTGCCACATCAACGGCACAATATCTTCAACTACCATTATAGGTTCGGGTGCTTCCCATTCTAGAGACGGCTGATCAGATATAACTTTTCCAAGTTCCATAAAAAAACTATCTGCAGGTATTCTTTTATCAGAAATATTAATAATATTCAAATCAATTCCGAAAGTGGAAAGATTGGTCGCTTCTTTTAGTATTATTCTGTGATCACTTGAATTCGGTTCAGGGAGGCAACTTAGCAAAGTAACAGTTGGGGCAGTTATTTTTTTCTTACATCCAGAAAATGCACGCGAAGCTTGCCACAGAGCGTTTGCCAAGTTATATGTGGCGCTGACTCCCCATTTGTCTTTTATAATCTCGGGAGTGGAAGTCAGTTCCATAATAGTATTCATAGCGGCTACCGTTGGCTCTTCTAGTTTCAGTAATTCTATGACATTTTCGAAATTGTTATTGTTTTTTTGCGTACCAAACAATGACACACCGAACAGCTGTTTTGGGGAGCTGATCATTATTTGTCGCAAAAGACTAACACAGGCCTTTATCGCGATTTTGACAGGTATTTGATTACCTCTTTCAACCCACATATCTGACGAAACGTCGATTAGTAAAACGCAACCATTTGCACCGCTCCATTCGAAGGTTTCCTCCTGGTTTTCGTCATCAGACTCCATTTCAATAATGGTAATTAATTTGCGGAATTACAATATCACTGATACATTTCAACACGTTGTCATCAATTGATAATAATTTGAAATAGAGATAGTCTCACATGTACCGACACCGCTATTATCTGTCGCTTTTGCCCAAGTTTAATCCTGTCAAAGTGTTTACCGCCACCGGTAGAACTTTAGTAGTCTATGGCCTGATATCATAGACTACCAGCCATCTTCCTGTGACATATTGTGTAGTAAATCGATAAATCATAATTAATAATCATTTTGAGCGTTAATTTGATAAAACAATTTTTATGGTACTAAATTAAAAAAAAAAACGACGCTAAACAATTATTATGACAATAACAACCGAGATATTATATCCACAAGCTACAAAAAAAATACATAACAACGCAATCCATCAAATTAATATTCAAAACAATTGAAACCCGAAAATTCATATTACGTCTTTTATACAACACTCTTCAAAATGTGCAAATAAACTCGAAATCGTTCGAATCGATCAATTATTAGTGTTTTATTGTAATAAAAGTCAATTGATTCCAATGAATCGTTCAATAATATGGATAGAGATAAATAACTCTCTAATTAGACCCTCATCGAAATTTCTCATGTAGCTTAAAATATTGGCCTCGTATGTATTATAATTGTTTGATGAGATCCAGCTAAATAAATATGAATAGTAATTTTTGCAACAATTTTTTTTATGCGATAACTTCAGAGAATATTATTGTTCCATCAGTTTTTCGTTTATTTACAGGAATCATCTACAAATTAATCACACTGCAATTATCTCACAAGTATCTACATTTATGCTAGGTATGTAAAAATATAACTAAATTATATCATAATTTGTATTAAAACAATAAATGCAGAATCGCTATATTTATTTTATCTTCCTATTTTCAAGAAATGGTATTTTAAATGATTTTCTCAAAACTTAATGCGAAAAATTTGATATTCGTAAAAATATATGCATATTACATATTGTGGTGAGTTTGCAGTTAGTTATATGATTAAAATCGAACTATCCAATATGATTTTTCATGCATGGATACATCATTATTAAATAATATGAAGAAAGAAGTGTAAAATACTAGTATATTATTTGAAATTTGTTATTCTAAAACATTAATTCGAATCGCTCTTGAATCTTTACTGATCGCAGAATTTTTTAATTATAGTTTATAAATATATTTCTTTATAAGAAATGTTGTATACTCTGGATGCAGATTAACGATTATACTTATTGGCAATATCGTAAATTGAAAAGACTATAAAAGCCACAACCGCAATATCTTTCACGCGGATCTTATGAGATTCCCACACAATTCTCATAGAAGCCTTAAAATTTTATCCATATGCTCGTTAATGAAAATTTTATAGATAACCGCGCTATGGCCTTTGTGAGTGCAGTGTGGTGCAGCACGTATACCATGAGTTCAAGGCAATTACACCTTCTTCCAATATGGGATGCATGCGCTACCAGATTTTTCATCCATCGAAGGGCTAGTTGTGTGAAAAATAAACGATTCATTTTTTTGCCGTGAATATTTGATGGAAAACCGTAATATAATGCAATTAATACATTGTTACATAAAAAAAGTTTTAAAATATAAACCAAGCGTTTTCTTTCTTTGTGATTGTCAATTTTGCTGCAATCAATACGCAGTTTTAAGAATATAATTATACTATGGAAGTATACATAATAAGATAAAGTTGGACAATCAAATTGATAATTCTTTAAAATGTGGAGATTTTCAAATCGGATAAGTTTTTTTTTTGTTCATAAAAGCCACAGAGAAGAAGACGTCACGATTTGAAACCAAGGGTCAAGTTACAAAATTAGCATTGGTTCAGTAAGTCGAGGTGGCAAAAAGATCAGGATGCTACCATTGGAGATGGTCGATGACTACCTCTCATACAATTTAACAACAGTCCGCAGTCGCATTCAACGGCTCGCAGCTTGTTGACGTGTAATGTCGTGCTTTTGAAAATACAGTGCTCGATTATCCTTCAAAGAATATCCTTTTCGAGGTAAATTTTCAAATAATTCTTAATTATCTCCGCACTTGAAATTAAATTAATTATTGTCGATGGTTATGCCACACTTTGAAAGTAGAACAATTGATTGTACTTTGATGACGAATATTTACGATTATTTACGAAGGTTACAAGTTCGCATTAGAACATTTGCTTCGGTATTTGAATTGAATTAATGACACAATACCCCTTTCTTGTTAAAATCGCAATTTTAATGAAACAAAAAAATCTTTTTGACCTTGACTTTCTTTATAACTCGTGCTAAATAGTGTTAATCGTTGTTTGGCGCGTATAACTGTACAGTTATTCGTTCCCATCCAAATGCTAGCGGTTTTCTGTTGCATTTTAATAAGATAAATACGACATCGTGGGGCGTTTGTTACGTGTTCCCACATGTGTAGGGAACGTATGACCATGTGCACATTTTTATTTTTATTATTATAATCAGCTTCAAACTGCAGAGTGCAACCAGACAATTTGAGGTAAACGACCTGTTTCTCCATCAAGTACACGAGGATAACTCTAATAGCTTGTGGTCTGTTTGAAGATGGTCTGGAAAAAATAAAAATAGTGTTGTTAGATTCTCAATAGCATTTTCCTGTATTTATCAAGATGTCGTGAAAGGCTTCGATTTATATTATAAAAATAGTTTTGTCGTAAATTAATAAACGTAAAGCAGAATTTATTAAAATACTTGTTTACTAATTACTCATTAATATATAACTATTAATTTAATTGAGATAAAATGGAGAGCGATTTTAATTTAAATTTTATTCTGAATTCACCGGGTCACAATTATTAACAGTTGACACTCGATTTACCGGCATCAGGGTAGTTATTTCAGATGGCTAAAATTATTTATTATAATAATGCTGGTTTGTAAAAATATTCGATATATATTATAGGTGGTTGTACTAGCTATAAAAGTGTTAAGTGATTAAATATTTTATTACGTATATGAAGTAGTATTTTTTGTTATTGTAAAGACTGCAAAACTATGAAGTGAAATCGGGAACGATGTCACTTATCGCTGAGTGGATAATGTGTGTGCTTGTCGATTGCTTGAAACCAATTCGAGACTCATGGTTGCATAAAAAATCACCATTAATTTATGTATTTTACATGCAAGGTAAATGCTTTCAGTGATTGATAATAGGAATTATGAAATTGATAATCTGTCAATATAAAAATTGATATTGTGGAGATTCATGCGATCCATGCTTTGGTGTGAAAATATCGTAAGCAATATATGGGAATAATCGACGTTCTTTGATTTTTAATGTTTTGGATTAGCCAGATGATCTATATCCATATAATCTTACCTAATAAACAGGAAATCAATTATACTTTGTGTTACGTATCATTTCATTTTAATCTTGCTATTATCACGATTAACGAAAAAATTTCATAGGTAATAACAAGAATGAGAATTAATTTTCCATTGAATGAAGACTCCATTTCCCACTTCTCTGCCAGTTGTATGCGCGTTGCCATGTACTTCACCACAATTATATTATATATAGTCTTACACAATATAGATTATACTATTATGGTCTCCGAGTCATGTACCCTGCTCATTTTCATTCGAAGTTCTCCGCACTCTACTGTGTCGCACGCTTTTGTTTGTTTCCATTATCAAATTATTCTACTTTGCAGGTTTCTGTCCTGTCGACAACATTCAAAATGAATTGTCTATTATATCACATAAAGTTGTTGATTTTACAAGAGCATTCTTAATTTATCTCATATTAAGAATATTGGAGGCTTTACGAAACTATGAGACCTAAAATTCTTATTTAGCATGAGAGCTAGAAATTAATCAAGAAAACCATAATTTTTGTAAGGAAGTAAAAATTTTGAAGTAGCGTGAGATTTAAAAAAACGAGAAACCATAGAGGTCACAACGATTTTATTTCCTCTAGGGCGCTGAATATGTAGCTACGCCACAAAACGTAAGATATAATATACAATAGTCACTTAGTGTTTATATTTTCTGATGTCATAAGTTGCAAATGACCATGCCATATATGTAATATGTTTTAATGCGTGTTTCAAATAGCTAGGAACTGACGTTGTGACGTTGACGAAATGGTTAACAACGAATCTACATAAAAATATAAACCACACCATTCAAAGGGTTTGTTACTCAGTGATAACACGGATACCTTTTCAACTAATCTTAAAGTAGTTAAAGTAAGTCTAATGCAGTAAAAAATATGAACAAAACCTTAGTTTTTTTATTGCAAGTAATTTAGACACTCGCGAGTGTTTTAAATTTGAACACTACAGTGAAAAAAAAGGATTAAATAATAATAATTTAAGATAATCATGAAAATTTAAAGACAGGCCAAAGGTATCGATTGTTTGACGTTTATTGACGTATTTACGTTTTTCTTGTAATTTTAATAACAATAAAACATACTTAATTAAACAATTTATTCATTTTAATAATGATTATAATTTTTCATAAGCTTAAGAAATAAATAAGGCGATAAATGAAAATTGACAATAATTTGAAATGTACGTGTTTACTATTGTTAAATTTAGAATGAAAATTTACTCGTGAATATAGAATGAAATCGACTGAATATCTTCGATAAAAAGATCTTGGTAACGGTCTCTGGAGCCGCATACGAAGATGTCATTTTGCGTGAATATATTATATACACATAGTCGTAATTTCAACGCGTCATGACACGATTTTACTTCTCAAAAAGAGGAGTGACTTCATTTGATAAATTATGTCTAATAGATGGAAAATACTCAATGGGAATCCAGGGTAAACTAAAATGATCGGAAACTTTTAAATCACAGTAAAGCTAATGTTAAAGACATGGAAAGAGCTCGTGGTAGATAGACACGCGTAGAAGTGGCCGCATTTGTTTGCAGTGCCAAATATGGTAATAATACAATAACATAAATAGCAAGTATGGTCTGCGATTTTATCTCAGACCATTGGCGTAGGAGAGTATTTGGAAAGGCTTTCATCTAATTGACAATGTACGATTATTATAATGTTCGAAGTTTAGGCCGGTTAAGAGAGAAGTTGTTTGGACTCCGAATTATTCGTTTCAAATTGACACAAGCGACAAATCTGAGAGATATACACTTCCATAAATATGCTTGAAAGAAAATGTCAACTAGAATCTCACTGGACTGATTAATATCGAGTTATTTATTCGCGCTTGCTTAGCAAATGTGACATTTTTCTTATTCATGAATGATATATGAACGAAGAATCTATTTATCTGGTATATCGTTTACGCGGGTCGACAACTGTTGATCGCAGAAGTTGAGAAAAATGTTTTGAGAACCGATAAATTACATGTGGGACACATCTGGAGTTGTTTTAAGGGACGTGCTTCTTTTGCTATAAGAGCAATCGAATTTTATCGATATTTAAATATTGATATGAGTGTGAATAAATTTTCTATTACGATTAAATTATACTATTTATTAACACTACAAAATATGTATTTTTAATAACAAGCTGAGCGATTGATGACATTCTTCAGATAAAATAACCCATCGAGATAATTTTTCGCATGCAGATTCCTATGCTTGACATGGGTCAAAGTAGATATGATAAAATAATACTCATTTCAACTCACTCTCAATTAAGTAGAAGATATCATGAATGTTCTGCATAATAATATGGTACAAAGTTACTCTTTTTCTATAAGGAAATTTAGTTTTTAATGTATATTAATAGTATATAATATGTAGGTTCTTTGATATTTTGGGAATGCTATACAAGAAGATGCCAATGCAGGGTTTGTTGATGCTTTATTGGTTCTTTTCGGTTAATGATATATGGATTGGTAAATCACCAATAAAATAAAATAAAATAAAATGCCAGACCAACTACATTCCACTGCATATGCAAGATTACTATGTATTATGTGAACTACTTCACATTAAATTTATCAGTTTATATTGTGTGAAATACGTGAGAATTATATAAACACATTGTGGTTGTGATGTGACTGTAGTTTATTCGTGACTGACTCTAATGATACTTTTGTTTTCATCAGAACGAATCTATAAATAGTTTGGATGCGACCAGATATAAGTTAAATAATATTCATGTAAAATGTTACAAATTATAGGCAAAACATGCTATTATAACATCTGTTCTACAATATTCGTCATTAAAAGCACACTGAATACTTTTTTTGTTTAAACGGTGACGCAATACAATTATCAATCAATTTGATCGACGTCACTAAAGAAAACTGTTTTTTTTTACTAATTTACCATACTAATTATAGAAACATGATTGAAATTATGTATGTTATAGAAAGTAAGATAAAATACTTGTAAGTAAAAACACTTTCTCAAGGACTAAGTTTGTTTAAGGCCATAGGAGAATTGATTGACAGTCTTGAAATAATTTATAATGATTTCATTTATTTACTATGTGATGTATGTAGCTAATATATAACTACGCTGTAAGAAGGTTATATCCGTGACCAAGCAGGTCGGCGCTGAAGGTCATGGGCTTAAGTCCCTTAAGTTGAAAGATTTTGCTGACAACCGATTAAGACTGAAAAATTATATGAAGAACACCTTGAAATATTTCAGTGAGATATAAAATAAGTATTTCGACACTGTCTAATGCAGGTTCTGGATATTATTTTTAATATAATTTATTGAACTTGACGCCAGGACCACAATGTATAGTATACAGTTCTCACGTTTTTGCATATTTCATTAGAACAGTCATAGTAAATGAGAATCGTACGTGACACACGACGCAATGCCAGTTGACTGTTAGCTTTACAAAACACATTCATTTTAAACATACACATATCCAACACACTTCGGATCTTTTCGAATTTATTCAAAAAATCAATCGAGCTTAATATAGTATATTGTACCGTTACGTATACGCAAAAAATAGAATAAAAAAATCCCTGGAAATCTAAACTCAATATTGAAGAAGTTTTATGTGTCTAATTTTATATTTCCTCAATTGTCTCAAAACCAGCAAATAGTCAGTTAGATCTTTTATGCATAGGTATAGGTATGTATTTACTTCCAATTGATCTATTAATTCTACACAATTAAGCAATGTCTTAGTATTAACTTATTATTTTAATTAAGTTAGATAAATAAATAAATACATAAAATATAAACAAAAATATTACGATTCGTTTAACCATCGTGCCAACTGTTTTTAATTTCTGATATCATGATTTATGCTACACAAATTATAATGTCAACTAGTGGGAAATATATTTTATGCAAATTATCCATAACGTCGTGTAGTATTCAATAAGCAGTTATATTCTATTAGAAGATATCATTAAATGGAATTTGTTTTTAACATTTAGTACAAAAAATAGGTTTGGCCATTTGACGTCATTTTTACCACATTTAGAATAATTTTACCGGTCCCGTATTATGGTCGGTAAATGCGTAAATAAATGAATGTATCTTTTATAGTTTTTATTAAATTTTAATATCAAAATAGCTTCTTGGGATTTATAAATTCTTCTAAATCTTCGAAAATTTGAAAATAACAAACGACAGAGAGTCTACCAATAAAGTTAGACAGATCCTATTCTAAAAATGTATATAACAGCATCTATTTAAACTCACCTCACAAAGGTGGACGATATCAATAACCGAATCAATCTCGTTAAATATCTTTGTAGCTCTCTGCAATGGTATAATTACCGGCATGTTAGTTCTGCATTTAAAAATTAAAAACGGCTTATGTTCTCGATTTCTCAGATAGTTATCAGGGCGCATGGACCAATATTAGCCAGCGTGGCAGAGTTATCGATTAGACCACGCGTAAATCGAAAAAAGGCAACGCCAAATACATATCCGTCATTATGATATCCATACACCTACGGTCCACCTGCAGTCCAAGGAGTGTCGATCCAAGATGCTCATTAGGATTTAATCAGGCCACTAAATGGAAAGTGTATTATTTTATATATTTTCACAGGATCTTAATTGTTTATTTCGAAATACATACTATATAATTATGTACTTTGATTCATATTAACTGTGATATCCAAGCGTTGTAAATAAGCTTATATGAACTATAAAATATAAACTAGATTTAAAATAAAAGATGCAAATTAGTTGATCTCAACCAGTTCGGGAATGTAAATGTTTTCATGACATTGTCATTTCAGAAAGGTTGCTCGAAGTCATTGCACATTGAAAGCGAATAGATCATTGTTGATTAAATTGATTTGATTGAGCAAACATTTTTTACCCATTAATGTGTCATATTATAAGTAGACTGTAATTTTATGAAAATAAATACAAATTACAAAGTTTAAACTGTAGATATAATGTTGATGCAAAAAAGAGATCCCAAGTAAAAACGGCGATGCATACGGTTCTTCGCAGTAGTAAATGAAACAGTTTAATCATTTTCCTTGTACGATATTGATAATATTGCATTTTACCGGAAATTCCCTGTACGAAAACGAGTTTTATATTGCAATTCGTCGTAAGTGCAGCCAACGATCAGAGCTGACTCAATGTACCGGCAACACAGGCAGTTGCCCTGGGCGCCATTAGGGAACTTCCAAAAGAAAAAAAAAAGGTGACAATGATAATAACTATAAACAATTGTTTCAATCCGAAGTTTTGAGATGGAAAGGGGCAAGTTCATGTATATATATATATCAAGAGAGTCGATTTTGACGACACCCAATAATGCTCGTTTACCATGTAGTGCAAATTCACCCGGAGTTTATCATTTTAATTGGCATTACTGTACATTTTTAGATAGTAAACTCATTTCTATATTTTTATTTTTTCTCTCGTAATTTTTAATAATTATTTTTAAAAGAGGTGCCGAAATTGCCCAAAACTCCAGTAACCGTAGGGCCGACTCTGGCTAGGTCACCATAAGAGAATTTCAATCTCATCATAAATTTTCTAATGTGCCTTCGAGTTTCGTAGTTTGCTATAGATTTACCATCTCCGACTTCATAGAATATTTAAGGCTCTCAGACTGCATGAAACTAAGCTGATTGTATTAAACAGTAAACCAGGTGTTGAATATTAAAATGACTATACTGTAAACGTATTCAATTGCGTGCCGGTTGATTTTTTATTGACATAGTATAACTTGATAACGGACTAATGCAGTTGAGGGGGTGTCCATTAAAGACAAATGTCCGTTATGTAAAAATCGGTTTTCTGAATGCATTATGTATGAAGAAAATAAGCGGCACAATACAAGGCCAGTGAAGTTTCAAAAAAAGAATCAAGTTTTGTTTTCACCTTTGACGTCTGGTGTTCTTTTATAATTAATTCAATCAACTGTCTGTCAAAATGATGTAAAATTTTACAAAACTATAAATTCGTCTGCTTTTTACTTTAAGTCATGATGTGATACTTATTCACAGTCAGCTTCGTCTACTTCTAAACGTTATTAAATATTTTCTTCAACTATTTCTTCTCCAGCATTATACTGTATTGTTTTACAAGGTTCTCAACAAGGCTAAATATTAACAGGGTATAACTGGTTAGAATAGGAATCACGCCCATTCTAGTGCCCGCCAAGCAAGGTATTATGAAGCTGTTCTTGGGACACTTCTGCCACTTTAAAGAGTGCCTCATGTTTTTTACGCCATGGTATACGCCGGCATAACGGGTATGGATACGTTGTGGGTGGTGGAGGGGAAAACAAGTACTGTCCTACAAAATCAAAAACTTTTAACTCTTCTAAATCCATGTCTGCATCTTGGTTATCAAACGAATTCTTTCAACCATTTTTCAATATTTGCACCTTCACTTTTTTGCGGATATTTTATCTATTATATCCAAAGTCTGTTATATCGAGATTTTACTGAAATATCTACGATGGTGCTAGAAATGCGTGATAAATAAAATATCACTTGAGCGGGAAAGATTTAATGAAGATTATTTAATTTCAATTATTGGTTGTACGCTTGTCAGTAAGTAGTGATGTACATTTCCTGCTCGCGGTCGACATGCCAAAATCTTTTTGGAATAACATACCACTCATTAGGAAGTCATTATGAAAGATTAATATTATATCAATAAAGACGTTACCGTACTGTAAATTCATATTTGTTTTATGTATTCGCTGCAGGTCACATATGACATTGACAACTGATGCTGTTTTGTTTATCGTCTACGAAAACAGATAATGTTCATTATTACTAACAGGTATCTAGTTAATAATGGGGTAACTCGAGGTTAATGACATAATTTTTTCAATTAGTGATAAATAACGTGTTGTAATACAATGTATATGCAGTTAAACGTTACAGATTACCGTTCAAAATAATATATTTATAAAGGTATTTACGTGTGTAATTCTTTATTTATCTTTTCACATAATTGCACGTTTCGGCAGCAGTAGAATTAAAAAATATATAGAATAACATTTCGCCAATATTTTGTTTCAAATGTTTGTTTATTATCGTGAAAATTGAAAACAATAACAATGCCCGACTGTATTATTTTACATAATCAGATGTTACATTTATTGTTAACGGTTTGCATTTCAAGAGTGTAAGAAACATACATGATGTATTTAATTATCATGAGCTATTTAAACGCATTACGAAACTAATTGAGAATTTCCGAATGTGTTACTATGACATACAATTAGAGGTTAACAATGAATGCAATATGAAAATACATAATGTTTATGCATGATTAAAACATCACTTATATGCGTCCCGAAAAGTTTTTTGATTTTCGTGAAGTCGATGACAAAAAACATTTTACATGCATCATAAATTATAATACTCGAATTTATTTTATATTCTCTCTTCTTACTTTATAAATGTGAACGGAGGAATCGTTTTTCATATATATATATTATAATAGAAAACAATGACGCAGTTAGAAAAGGATATTCTTTGAATTCTTTTAAACCGCACAGACACGAATTATTACATCATAACAGCAAATAATGATGAAAATAAGAGATTCTTTGGTACACAAGTAACTCACTTCATTTATATACACCAAAATCTCTTTTTACATGGTGGATACGTTTCACGCAATACCGTGTAAAAAGGTATACTAAAATATAATAAATTAATGGAGGATAGGTTTCCTTGTATTAATCAATGGACATAAAAGATGAAATTCATTATTGTTCATTTTATGAAAAAAACGCTAACCAGACAACTGCTCACATGACAGTTGCTCACATGATAAGTGCTCACATGACAAGTGCACACAAATACAACTGCACATATGACAAGTGCTCACATGACATCTGCGCACACATTGAAGTG
>JAGVSQ010004708.1:0-18879 GCA_022683975.1 Rhyacophila evoluta | reverse complement strand
TCAGGCTACATTATATGTGGGCAGTAAGCGAACATATAACATACTACCAATAAATTCTACTGTAACTTACTATTTATAGTATTAAATTAGTAACTGTCATTAGTGAAATTAGTAACTAGTGAAATTAATAATAGAAGACAACAAAAATATCCCTAATCTACTGGAATTAACTAACAAACAAAATAATCATCATCTATTGGGCTTAACCTATATTTCCAAATATTCATTATAATTAATAACATATAACATTTTAAGTTTACAAGTTTTAAATAGATTAGAATTTAAAATCAATTTCCATCAACCACCATCAGTCAATAATATTAAATATTAATTTACGTTTTTGAAGGTTATGATTTTTTAAAATTCAAGTTAAAACTGTAAGAAGTGTGCGTATGCTTATTTAAATTGTATGGTATATTACAACTATTTCGTACAACTATGCCTTGAATATTGATTTATATTGATTATTTGTAGCTCTCTCTATGGAGATATTAAATTATGTAAATACATATGATACTTTTTTCTGTAAATCCATGTAAAATTTATACTCTTTGTATACAACGTTCTGAAATAGCACCTGAAGACTATTCCTTCATATGAAAGTCAAATAATATAAAGTTCCAATATTTCAACCTGAGTTTTTATCCTAATATTGATGATTGACAAGCGAATTATGATTGATCAATTTCTGAAGAGTCTATTTATTTAGAAGTATAAAATGATTTTCGCGTAAAACTCCATCCCATAATCTTAAACTAGTCTCAAGAATAATTTGTAATTCCAAGCAAAAATATCTCCAAGAGGCCCAATTTTTCGAAGAAAATTTGCGAAATCAATCTAATAAATTTTACCAAGTTTCGAGAGAATCCTTTGAGAATTATAAAGTTATTCTTATTTTATAAATATATAGTATTTTTGATTGAAATAGTCTGTAGTAGGAATAAATTTTTATTTTTAATCACCTGAACAACGCTTTGGATTAAATTACTCATCATTATTTTCAAAGCTAAAATATAAAGCCTAAATATTGTTTCAATTAATCTGCTAAGTTCATAGATCAATTAAATAAACTAGATTTTTTAAATCAACGTTACATTTTTTTAAAATCTTTCAACAGATAATTTTTTTTGAATAATTAATATGCAAGACAGAATAATGTTGAAAAGGAATCATAGAGTTAATATTTTAAGTGACAATTGGCGAATAAAATAGTTTTGTAAACTATGAGCTTAAAAATATATAAAAAAAAAATATTTGTGTGTGTAACGTATACGTGGTAATTTCTGTGAGATGATGTATTTTTGTATAACTTATATCTAGTTTTAACTATCACATATATATGTATTAGTTATCACTATTAACCATTCCTGTTCAGAAAGGAAGCATACCTATTTTCATATTCTGACCAATGAGTTAGTTAATCACATAATCTATCGGGTATCCAGTCCTGTATTTTTTTATATTACTTGAATCTGTAACTTTTTCTACAAAGTGCACCATTTATTATTAATTGGTAATCTAAATTTATTGCTTAATTGTAATTTACTTTTTAAGCAACGGAGTGGAGTTAAAATACTTGAATAATTTTAATCAAATTTTACATCTACTAGACTTAAATCAATATTTTATCTGTTATTTGATATGTAAAAATATTTAAATGTATCGCTAAAATAAATAAAAACAATAGTTTGAAAACTATGATGAATCCAATGAAAATATAATAAACTTGTTTTTGTAAAAGTTGATATCTGATGAATACTGTATGGAATATCACATACACCAGCGGTTATAAAACTTGTAAGGAAATTATTTACAAACAATATAACTAAATGTATTAAGAAAAATCTTCTATGGTAAATTTATAAAAAAGTGTAGAAATATGGCGAAGAAGGAAACAAAATATTTACGTTTGCTGCGTTCAAAGTGTTTTACTCTAATAATAATTAATTACAAATTATAAAAAGTGGATGTGGGTAGCTATATTTTAAATGCTAATGTATCTTTTTAAAGATCGAATTTTCATTCTTAATTTCTTATTAAATACTGAGAAATACTGATATAAATACTATGTCGTAGCGGTTTTGTATGGTGACTATAACCTCTACGGCGTAGACCCGACTCAACCCTTATATGCATTTTCGCACTACTGACAATGCATTTTGTCCTTTGTATAACATTGTGGAAGCGTAAAAACTACCCCAAGCGGAAAATACAGGTGAGATAAGTTGTGTGGGGAGCTTCTGCAAAGAAAGGGTGATTTTCGTTCACACTTTGTTCGAATGCTGGTGATAATAATGACCTATGATGCGGAGTTCAATGTTTTTGTTCAAAATGTGTGCATTTTATCACATTGATAACTGCTAAAAAATCAATTTATTGAATATTAAAGTGTATGCAAGGACACAATCATGTAATAACATTACAAAATAATTATATTATTCAAATGAATGATTTAAATCTCTTATTAATATTAAACAAAAAATATGACTATGGAAAGAAACTCGTACAGAACATAAGTGCATGAAGAGTAAAATTGGTGTTTTGTTTACTCAATCTGATATCAATTTTATAATTTATTTAAGAAAAACCAAAAAAATGATCTGGATGAAATCCCTTTTCTAGGTCACACCAAACGTGGGTAATTTTTTATTTATTTTATTTATCGAAAACAAGCTATTTTGAAAAAAGCTGAGGGTTAAATCCCGTTTCAGTTCTGTAGTCAATTTTTAATATTATCTGAATAATAAATATACTTGGTTTTTGGTCAGTAAAAGCTTCAATATTTTTATTCAATAAAGCTTGAATTATTTGAATTTATCGTAGTTATTATCGTATACTATGGAATATATCATAATTTTAACTTTTTTTTATCGTAAATCTTTTAACAATTTTTTAAAACTTAATGATATCATATTATCTATCTTACCGATTCTCATTTAGTTTTCTAGAGTGATTACTTTAGTGAAAACCAAATAATGTAAGTAAAGCAACACCGCCATACAGTATGAATATATTTTAATAAAGGACGTTTCAATTGATTGATCATTGATCAATTGATCAATTTTTTTAATGTTTTACGGGGGTCAAAAAGTGAAATTTAAATATTTGTGATTAAAGATGAATAATCGCAATTATTATATTAATATAAGAGTGCCTCTTATAAAATTACACATACTATTTTTATTACTGCCAAAAAACAAACAAGAACCTCAGTAAGCTATTTTTTCACACAGCATCGATTTGAGCTTTCTGTAGTAGATTTCTTTGAGTAACGATTCTACGAAAGTCAATAATTTAATTCAAAGTGATGATGAAGGATTTTACAATACTACATTTAAGTAGCGACCGGCATTCAAAAACCAATGATAAGAAACAAAAGGTTGTCTAGATATTGTCAGGTGCTTTGATAAAAGCAACCCTTATAATCCTGAACTGGAATACCACCCTTGAACACCACCTTCACCCCAATATTATACCATTGCTTATGATTCTAAATGAGGCAGATAATCTTGTAGTGCTTAGTCAAGTTTCTTCCATGCAAATAATATTGTTTCAAGTATTATCATATTTAAGCAAGTTTATGTATAGTGAATTCTCCAGTAAACTAATATCTTAAAATAATTTCAACTAAATTTGATAAGTATAGATATTTTGTTTTTGAGACATTGTATTATATTCATATTTTTTTCCTCATAAAAATAAATGTGAAAAGGAAACTAATTTCCATGGCTTGATTTTTTAAGATGTCACTGTTATTGGTGCAAAATAAACATTTCCTTGAAAAAATCACACTATATAAATATGTCATTTGTATCAAAATATAATAGAAAAAAATCAAAAATTTTCAATAATCGTTACTGATTATTCTTTAAAAACAAAATAAGATGTGACGTAGTTCACAGGAAGTCAAAGTTTTTGTTAAAAAAGCTCAAATTATCTTTCATTTAAGTTATATGGTATGGATTTAAGCGATTTTATTATTGTAGTTATCACAAAATGTTAAAATTTAGATGACGATATTATTTCATAAATTAATTATTTTTATCTCAGGTACAAGCATTGCAATGTTGCCAAGTTATATCATTAATGTTATTTGCGTATTCAAAGATTTTTCATAAAATAAGCCCAGTAAGAAGTATGCTTAGATTAGAATGTTCAAATTTGAGAACGCTTTAAAAGCTACCCGGCTTAAGGAAGCAGAATATTACTTTAACAAATATTAAAAATCTGTTTAATTAATTCGCAAGTTGATAATGTTTCTTTCTTCTTTTAACTTAAAATGTCTTTATTCTCTGCGCACAAATGACCAGCATTTCGAAAAATCCGGAAAGGCGGAAGAAAAAAAAGAGAAAAAGCAACGCCTGAAAGAGAAATGTGTAAACGGGGTAAAATGAAAATTAACAGCAACAAAATGGAATAATAAAATAAAACAAATAATAAAGTATGAAATTCGTATAGACATAAAACACAAAGAGAAACGCTCAACTGTAAGTTGTATCTCGTAGCTGTTTTTCTATAGAAATTTCTACGTCTGTAGAATGATGTAATGTTTTATATTATTTTGAAAAGGATTCGTAAATTTTGTAAGTATTTATCTGATTTCGTATTTTTTACAAAATATTTATTTAAGCGGTCGTTAAACCTGTCAACTTTACGTAAGAAAATTATTTTTCATAACGACTCTTGAATTCATTCTGTGAATGTGTATATTTACCGGGACATGATCATTTTACGAACTCTTTAAAAAATAATGATAGCGGTTTTAGTAATTTAAAAAATTCACTATCAACTTAAATCAAACGCCGAGTACTTTTATTTCATACTTGTTAGCATACACCACAAAAGATCGCTAGTAAAATGTGTACTGTTAACCAAACTAAAGTGTATTAGCTATGTATACAATCTCGAATACATTAATGTTTTAACGATACTTCTTACTTTTTTAACTTAAAACTAATGTAATAAAAATTAGTTTTAGTAAAATAAAATTTACGCTCTCCACTCTAATTCTGCAAATAAATTCTGTAACTCAAAAATAATATGCTTGAATATAACCAAAGTATAAATATTTCCAATTCAGAAATGGGTTATACAAATCTCCAAAATGTTAAAAGTTATCTTGATAGATGTATGTTCATGAGATTTGGTTGAAAAACAATTGTTAAGCCTAGTTTATTCAATGTTATATCTTTCAATTTATGAAAAAACCCAAAACTATAAACTTTGAACCTGTAATTTCCAGATTTAAAATGTACACGCTTATTTTTCATTCACCGAGAACACTATTGATTTTACAATCGATATGATTTATTTGCAACTGAATTAACACCATATCAATTAGGTCGGTAGATAAATCTGTGGCTTAATAATTAATTAAATAATTGATAAAAATATGGTCCAATTCAACATCAATAGTAAAGCACTTATTTAAACGTTTATATTGTATATATTTTATAAAGATTATTACAACATTGTTTTAATAAATCTAAGGAAATATGTTTTTTAGTAAGAAACGATTTTCAATTTATTTTTACTACTATGTGTATCTTAATCCAAACTATGCGAAGAGCTTAAAAGAAACGCTGGCAGAACGAACTTTATATAATGTATGTAAGCTGGGAAACTTTGAACATTTCATAACCACGAAACCGTAAGACTCAACCCCACACTGTATAGAGTGGAACTATCACCCTGTCTCTACCTTGACCAAAGTTTACGGTAGGATCTTGCAGGATAATCTACTTTGGAGGGCTTTAATTTGAATGGATAACCTTTTACATCCTTCTGCTCTCCTGTTACACCCCATTCTGCAACTATAAATTGTGAAGCGTTGTATTTTTGTTTTCCAACAATTCTACTCAAGAAAATGAAGACATGCTGCATAATATATGTAATCATTAATAGTAATTGTAGACAATGATGCGAACCATGGAAATAAAACTATTCGTGACAAGTTTGAGGTAAGGTTTCATTATAATATGTCAAATATTTGTTTTTAGTTCTGTAAGTTTTTACGAATAAAAATTTATTACTTAATCCATGTGTATTTCTCCTTATTTATATTTTGTGCTATAAACTAGATAATATAAAATACTATTGTATAATAAACCTTCATCAAAAACTGTGTTTGTCTAATTGACATACTTGATTTTTCACGAGTTACAAACACGATATATTTTGATTTAGATCATGTAATTGACAACATTTTTTAGTGGAAATTTTCAAAAAAAACAGTCCCGTTTTATGAATAATATTTGTGTTTATAGTATTAGGTATACGGTTTATACTGTAAAATATTAGGAATTTACAAATTACTTAAAGAAAGTTCATTTGTAAGACATTGAGATTAGAAAAACATTGGATTCGAAAAGCATCAACACAACCAAAAAATCTGCTCATAAAAGAGAAAAAATTTATAATCTAATACATTTACCAATCTCATTGGAATAAATTTTGAAAGATACGATCACCTTAAATGAGAGAGATCATTAGTTAAGAACGTGATTTTAAAGCTTTTTTGAAATTATGAACTGAAATCGAATTGTCGGTATACATTTCATACGTTCTAAAGGGAGAGTATAATATTATAACGTATTACCCCCATAAACATATTTTAGGCAACGCACTCTTTCTTGTACGCGTATATTGTTAGGGATCTTTGGTATGTCATAAAACATAATGCGAATTTTATAGCATATCAAAGTTAGATATCCACAGACAGTTAATAACGTCTTTCTCTACTAAATAATGAGAATTATTTTAAAGCACCATAATAAAGCTTTGTGTAACGCGAGCAGATTGTTTTTACGATGTAAACAACTTCACGACTAATAAAATATGGATTTTTGTCAAGAGATTATGAAGACTTGTACCAGTAAGCTTTCCTACATTTATTAATTACTTCAAATGCTTTTATTTTATGATTAGAGCTACAAATTTTAAAAATAATTCCAAGCTTAAAGTTTAAATAAGCTCTATATTGCATGTTACAAAATTTATCAGCACTTATGTAATATTATCGAAAGCTTATAACAAATTTTTAGAAAAACAATATAAATCTAAATGAAGCATTGGGTGAACTGTAGTTAAATAGTTCCAATGGAAATGTGAGAAGTTAACCAAGTTAAATATAATATATATATATATATATTCTATACATATGTTTGTCCCACTGACAGTTAACGAGTCGGTATGTAAGACGGTAGAAGTATTTACATATGTAAAACCTTTCATAATAAAATTAACAAACTAGTGAATTATTGTACTATTGTATTTATTTCGAATTTACTTGTAAGTTTTATGTAAAAAATATTTTAAAATATATTAATTATAATATGATAGTGAATATTTCAATTAGCTTTGAGTATTTAATGAGCCTTCAAAAATAACTGGACTAAATTCAAATAAAAACATATAATTTGTAAGGCCGAATACAAAATAGATGTTTCACATTTAGTTGTTAGGAAAATTTAAATTAAGAAAAAGAGATAATTTTCTCATACTAATTTTGATCAAGAAAATATTGATTCCTTTATATGTATATTTACTAATTCTATTATCCAGCTTTGTCTGGAATACATTCAAACCAAGTATTTATTCAAATTATATTTTTTCAGCTTGTTAATAGAAATTTATTTTAAAACAGTATGTTTAGTCTCTTGTCGATGATCAGCGATATATTGAAGAACAAAAATAACATGTGAAAAGGTCACATCATTAATTTCACCGTTTAGGAGTTGTGGGTTGTGATAGACAGACACAGTGTATTTTGTTTTATAATATACATATGAATAAAACAGTTTTAATTTTATCTGGTCTGTTTCAATCTAATTTTAATAATAGTCATTGACAACTTTGAATAATATTAAGTAATTATTTGTGATAAGTGTCTAAGTTTGTAATAAGTGATTATAGCGTAAATTATGTACTGAAAATGTCTATAAAATATAAAAAGTGCTGTGTAAAAGGTTATATAATATTATTTATACCTGGCGTGATTTGTGATTTTGGAAAACCTTCTATAGCTAAAACCGGATAAAAGGGTTGTATGAAAATATGATTTGATCATAAAATGTGATTCGGGTCTATAAAACTATTTGATGTCCATCAAAATTTACAACGCTATTAAACGATATCAGATACTCCCACACAGGTAGGCAGTGACGTGCAAAAAAGTGATCACAAGAGTGGTAGTAAGTCTTTGTACTATAATAATTATACGTTCAAAAAACACGCATTAAACGAATGTATGAAAACGGGTCACAGATTTTAAATAAATATTAAAAATTTAGTTTGTGATATAAAATTGAAAAAAATATACGACAATTTATTACCATTCAAAACATTATTTATAATTTTAGTATGTACGTAAATTCAACATACACATAGTTAATAACCCCTTGTTTTCTTTTCATTTAAATAAATTATTTATTTAAATATAATAGTTGCACAAATCATACAAATCTTATTACATATATTAATTATCAAAAATATTTTGACTATTCTTTAAGATGAGTTTAGTCTAATAGAATCAATGAATTTTAAATACATATATCTATAATAAAGCATTGGCACAATATGAAAAATTATATTGACATTATTCTATAAGCAAAAAATGTTTTATATAAAAATATATTCAATTATTACTGTAGATTTAACGTTGAAAAGTTATAAAAATTAATTAATATTGCACGATTAATTTCATTGATGTAAAGGTAGCATATCAAGAATATGGTTTTAGTAATCGATTTAAGACTTACGTTTTTTGAAAAAAGTTATATTATTTTCATTTAGTTCTTTTATAAAGGGTTAAAAGGAACAAATTTCATTTACTCGATAAAAAACAATGAGTGTTTTTGATAAAAAAAGTTTCGATAGTAATTCCACTTCACTGTAAGGATCCCATGATTTAACGGAAATTTCCCACAGCATCACGGCCAAATGTTGTTTATCGAAGGGTACGTGTAAATTTGCTCAAGCTTAAATGCTTCCCATGTTTGTTTTTCCCCTATAGTAATGAGGTATAGCTACCAGGGAATCATGAATCTACCGAGACGATCCTTTCCTACTAGCCTTTATGGGCTTTGGGTGATCATATAATAAAATGGATCCACGAAGAAAGTGGTTAGTCAGTAAACTACGCTTTGGTACGGATCAGAACGGTCGGTTATGCGAGGCATTAATATTTTTGTGCAATATTATAAAAGCAACTTACACGATACGAAACACAAGAAATCGATACTAAATTTGGTATAAAATAGAATAGGCCATACAAATGAAAATTTTAAAATTCATTTGACACCATATGGTTGTATATACGAGTATATAGTCTATTACCTTAAAATTTAACGTTACAAAAACAAAAATAACAAATATAGTTATATTTTCTTTTAATAAGATAACCGCGTTTATATTTTTTTGATATTTATTTTTGTTTTCAATAGTTATCTAATTATTTTTTTACACTGGTTATTCACGCTAGATGGGTATGCTATACAAAAATTCTTGTTTAGAAGCTTTTACTTAACGGTTTAGCACAGTGGAATAAATTTATTTTAGAAATTCTTCCCCCGTTATGTGTCGTTATAGCTTGTGATTTTATTTCTTAGAGCACGTAATATACTTAAATTAGATACCCGTTCAAATATTTTTTAAATTTGTAAATTTTTTAATGTCACACTTACTATAACATATCTTTAATACAGTTCTAAAATAATATAATATAAATATTCTTGATGTTACTATTTCAAGAGAATATTACTTTTTAAATAAATTAGAACAGTAAAACAAATATTTAAAATTAAAAGTCAGAATCTCATTGGAATGTTGAATAGTTTTTTTTTTCCAAATGTATTAGGCACGCAGAAGATACGTACAGTTTTCTAGGATTATATAGGATTTATTGTTTCAATATGCACCGAGGATTTTTCGTAACAGCGATAAGCTAGCCGGTATATCTGTCTACAGTTCTGTCTCTCTAATACTTCCAGAGGCCCATAATCCGATTGTCCAAATTTCTTGAGTCTCCCTTCTCTTGCTAATCCTGGCCATTCTTCAGTGTCCAGAAGATTCCTGAATCTCTCTTTTTCTAGAAAAAATTGCATTTTTAATGCAAATCTTTCGCTGTAGCTCTTTAAATGGCCTAATATACGGTAGTAATAAATAATATAAGCTAGGATTGACTCTGGAAATAGAATCTTATCTAGTTTTATTTTTAAATTATTTGTTTCACTCTATTTCTGAAATAAAATGTAAGCATATGATTTAAGTGAGAGTCAAAGAGTTATGGACTTATTTAAAAATCAATTCAGACCAATGTACAATCGTTTCTTTTATTGCTGATTATGAAGTGATACTTTAATTTTTAATACACTGTAACTTATCCATAAGTGCTAACGGCTGTTTAGTAACAACAGTATATCTATATATATTTATAAACGTGAGATAACTTTAGTTTTCTTTATTTGAATAATGACCATAAATAAGACAACCACTAATTAATTAGCTAGTACTTGTATCCTCTGACTATTTTTTTATATTTATAATTTATATTCAAAGTATGTATTATATTAATTTGATGAATATTTGAGTGATAAACATTGCTATAATAATACAACCATCTTTAAAAAACCGCGTTGTGTACAAAGATACTTTTAAATATTTTTTACTGATTATTTAAAAAATAGCTCTGTACATGATATAATAACTATAACTACTAAACATTGTATTATGGCTATTAGACATCCAGTATCCAAACTGGGATAATAGATTCATACGTATAACTAGATACTACTAGAATTTTGAAATGATAACGTTTCATGGAAACTCAGGGCAGTAAAATATAATTATGATAAAATGTAGTATGATCATCCATAAAAAACATACTACAGTTTTTTTTCATTTTGGTTGATGATGATAGCATGTGTTGATAATAATTTCTGAATATTGATTTATGAATAATGTACAGTTATTCTAAGTAAACGTATACAAATTATAATAAAATGTTTACAATTTCATAAACATATTTCATTGAAAACTTAAACATAACTTGACTTAAATAGTCACGTTCTGTCAAAAATGGCGGTACAAATTTCACAACGCTTCTTGCGGATTACGACGCAGTAAATTTTCGTCGAGTAGGCCTCAAACTTTTGCCCGTACACACCGCACGGTATTTAATTAATCCCAGTTTCGAAAACTCACGGAAAATATATATCAGCTTGAGCTAAGTGCGTGAGCACAAAGCACATGTTTAAAGTATCAAACCTCCTAATAAATTCCTTGCAAAATCTGCGGCCTTCCGTCATACCCATACTACCCGGTTATAATGCCTTTATATTATACTACTACATGTATACGATTATATTGTGTTTCTACAGTTTGACAAGCTCTTGACGAATAATTTTGTTTTGAAATTTTTTAAAAAGTAATTGATCTAAATTTTGAATCAGGGATTACTTTAAATTATGCTTACTCTCCAATCCGTATGAGATAATTCTTGTCAATAAATCTTACTATAAAGTTGTAGATATTTTTCACTTTCGGCTGCTCTCAAAAGATATTGCCCTTTTTTGTATCTATTTTTTTGTAATAACGGAATATTGGGAATTATAAAATTACATGATTTTTGTAAATATATCCAACTTTTTTTACGTGAAGGAAGTATTTCTCAAGTCAGCTTACTCCAACAAATAATTTTACATCTGTTGTAAGGACAAATCTCATTGTTCTTAAAATTTGCATGGTATCATGCAGTGAATTTGATGTTCTATTCACCTAGTTTCTTGATGAAACGCGAAAAATTGATTTTCCAGTACACGTGAATACGTTACAGCTTAAGGTTTCAATTACTAGTATAAACTTACATGATATTTCTGTTGAATATAAGAGATTGCTCTTCGATATAAAAGCTCCGAGGTATACCTAATTAATTGAGTCAATGTATGAATTGAGTAAATGAAGGGAAAACTCTTATTAGTATTACATATAATATATTAGTAGTTATCGGAGTATATTGAAAATGATATCAAAATTGTCACGCAAGTCATATCATAACTAATCTAGAAATTTCCTATCAGTAATTTGATATACAATAAGATAATCAAAAAAAGGTAAAAGTAAGCATTAAAAATTCAATACCTAAGCTTGTGCGAAATATAAAAGGTTGAAAGATGTTATATTAGACAGAGAAGGGTAGAGAAAATTTCTAATAAAAATATATATCAGTTTCTAGTACAATGACAGTAAAAACCGCTGTCAATAATAATCATACAAATTTACTGTCAAAATAAGGCATATTTTGTTATTTAACTCTATCAATATTTAAACCAAATATTTATATTGAAACCTATGCTTCCCACTTTATATATTTTATTCAGATATACTTTAAACGTATGACAGAGTGCTTTCAAATACAATTACTAAAACACAGCGCTATTAGCATAATGCATAACATAAAAATTGTTTATCAAAATTATGACAACAATATTATAAATATTTTTTTTAAACATATTCATAAGCAGATTATGAAAAAAATATAATTCACTTTGAAATAGTATTTCGAACAAGTATCATTTTATTACAATAGTACTAATACAAATGAAGTTTTTTATTTCATTGGATAATATTAAAACACTACAACAAATACTTTACATTTTTATGTCACAAATTATTTCGTTATATTTTAGTCCGCCCCGGTGGGCGAGTAGTAAGAGCGTGCGCTTTGGGCCGGATTTAAAAAAATTCAATGATGCAGGACTGGACACGTGATGGATTGAGCAATCGGTTGACAATAAATTATTATGAGAAAAATCATAAAGATCAGCTTTTATATAGTGAAAAACTTTAAGCTAAATTTATATACAGAGCTGATACTTTCGGAGTTTCGAAGTGAAAAAAAAAATGCTTTAAACCGACATTACGATAATACATATGACAACTGTATATAAATTTTTGCCTGTCAGTATATGAAGTACTGTAGATTCATGATATGTTTTAAAATATTTATGGATATCTAAGTATATTTATAGTATTCACAACATCGCGGAGTTCTACTATTGGAATAAACGTGTAGTATTATTAAAATAAAAATTATGCCGCTACAAATATTTTTTTTTGATAATTCTTTTTAAGTAGTTCAAAGCGAAGCACAAAATCGCTCTTAAGGTATTCAAGAACGGAAAATAATTATCGATATACCTAAGTCGAAATTGCAGAATTGACAAAAACGTTCTTTTCATCCGAATAAATTGGAATCTTATTCGCAGTCGAATAAATAAAATTTTCGTTTTCTTTCAAGCAATATAATGTATTTATATATATAGATATGTACAATAAGTGAGTAAGTCTTGTTTTTTTTTCTGTACAGTATATTATGTGATACATATTTTGCACTGGTAAGTTCAAAATAAACACGTATATCATAAAGTTACAAAACGAGGTATTTATTAAAATTATTATTTTGAGTTAAACTTTCTAGGATATTTTTTTACTTTACAAGATTATTATTAAGGTATACACTGTTGTCAGAATCTTTACCATATTTATTTTTACGATATTTTATTCAACTAATTGGTCAACCCAATGGGCTTGCATCTTTTTATTTTCAAATCTGGCAGGTGTGGTAACACAACCCTCAGATTCTGGCTGAAAGCGCAGGCTAAGCTCTCGGCAACCAAAAATAAACACTAAGATTCATAGATAAATATTAAATTTATTGTCTGAATATACTAATTAATTTAATTGTATAACTAAAAAAAAGTATTTTCTTCGCGATTTGGTGGTTATAAAAAAGCTCTAATAAAAATTTACCTCACTTGGAGTGACCTACTTATTCCAGTTAAATATAGATATATATTAGTTTTAAAAAAATCTTTTAACCAAAGCCAGTAAAATTTATTGTACGATATCTATTAATGCCGTAGAAGTATATATTTTACTTTAGCTCTGAGCGAAAATTGTGTTTTCCCTTTTAAAAACTTATAAATTGATTTACTCCATAATTGACTTCACGACTTTTCAAGTTTATAACTTCGTTCTATTTAGGAGAAAGTCACGTGAGTTCAGTTTGCGTTCGATAGGAAATGTGTTCGATAACATTTTCATATTAATAAAGTTTGATTATCACGTGAAAATAAGTTTTTACCTTGGCCAGGCCTTAAATAACATAGGGGTGAACTACAAAGGTAGATGATTATACGACCATCGCGATAAAAAAAAAACATGCCAAAGAAGGTGGGAGAAGATCATTATTTTATTACACTATTCTTCAGGAACCAGTGATCACCTGGCTTTAGTGAGTAGCATATCTGCCAAATAACTATTTGTTCTATTTTTCAAATGATTGTATTTATTTTATATAACTAATATATAACTGTCTCCCCTACAGCGTAGTTAGTAGCGTACTCACCTAGCAATCCGGAAAACACGGGTTTGAATCCCCATCTGTCATTTTTTTAAATTAAAAAATACAAGATTTGATGCTTATTGGGTTGAGCAATTGTCTGATAAACAATTCTCGTGAAAAATAATCTGTCAAGACGTTTTCACATTGCGGAGTTCCATTAGCTCCACTTTTGGAGTGGATATATTCACACTTCGGGAGCATACACTATACATATATGTATAAACGCACCAACGTTGATTGAGAAAGCATTCAGGCTTAGAAACTGTGCACTATGAGGTCATCGGTCAGTCTACTTGCGTTTTGGTATATTCGCTTCGAAAGTGGAGAATATAGGTCTAAAAAATATATGGACATATCTTGATATTTTCTTCACGAGAATTGATTATCAACCAACTGTTCAATCCATCAGGCATCTAGTTCTAGTTTTTTCGTATTTCACAATTTTTTATGGCAATTTCTTGCGATTTTCTTACAATCATTAGTTGAAAAATAATTAACTATGATAACATAAAGAATTTGTACATGACCATATTTCTAAATACTATTCTGATTAATGAAATCTTTCCTTTTTTTCTCTTATATTTTGTATATAAGATAAATAAGACTCAAGAAGGTTATGGCAAATGATATTTATGATATTTCTATAATGTGGAGGCCCATACAACAGAAGCATAAAAGTGGACAACGTGTTAAGATATACTAATAAAATATAGTACGCTGTTGAAATATAATTCAAAATATGACATCCAAGACATTTTTGGGATATAATTATCTTTAAATAATCATTTGACATATATATGGTCAAGTTGGAAATGAAGAAAAAAAATATTTCCTAATATTACTCATTGGGATAGTAATGTTTTGATTTACGTGTAAATTTGTAACATCGTAATGCAATGATACTGGTCAACATTGTGTTAATGATAACAATATTTTTATTTTAGTGTACACTTAGCCATACTCTTCGTATAAACCACAACTGCCAGTACTGTCACAGAGACTTTTGTGCATTAATTTTAGATAATCGAGCTTGTCTTGAAATATTTGAAGTTTGTTTCATAACAAATTGTCTATGTTGCATTTTGATCTTGTAAAAGATCTTTATTCGATTAACTGTTAATCAGACTATATTATATGAGATTATGTAGCAAACAAAAAAAAACGATAGAAAGCGAATTCGACTTTTCCTTTTAAAGGTCCCCTCACGCGCGCCCGTAGTTTCGGAGTTTATTCTTTTTTTTCAAGACAAACTTGTCCATAGGGTAACTTACTTTTATATATCTATGAAGATCGTACTGTGATCAAAAGAAGACTGTACTAATAATCAAAACGTCAATGTTGATTAATTACAAAACTTTTTGGCATTAGCCATTCGGCAACGTTAATTTTCTGTGTTAAATCGCTTAAAACATTTCATTTTTGATTACGCTCGAATCTTTATAAATTGACTCAACATCAATAAAGTAGAAAGCTTTCGCGTTAAATATAACATTTAAAACTCCTCTACAATTATACCAACAAATAATACGAATATATGAATACGGGAGAGTTATTGTTAAAGTAAAAGTATTTGTTATACATTATATATAATAATGATTATTAATATCAATCAAATATCTACAACAAAGGCAAATATTAATCAATAAAAATGTTTAATGATGCAATTCTATGTATGCTTTATATTATGAAGAGCAAACTTTTATTAAAGTAAAACATATTTTCTTGAATATTTTTTTAAGTTAATTGAAACAGCATATTATTTAGAAATTTTGTAAATGAATATAAAAGTAACTTGATATTGCAACTAGACAAAGAGACATCATGATTTATAGGCCTACCGGTTATGATCTACGAAAAAAATAGTGAATGGTATTTATTTAAGAGTTAAACTTACACTACAATTTTATTCGGATATATGTATAATATATTTTGAATAATTTAAGTCTTGAGAAATAAACATTTGTTGATTAACATTTTTATTAAGCACAATAATTTTATTAGAAGATTCTAAAGAATCATTTACTTCGTAATAAATCTAAAACCGTGATGAGTGATTATTTATTTATATTGGATACATTTATCAATAATTCAATATAAACTATATACAACTCTCATTTTTAATTGGTTCTTACTACTTCTCACTTTCTTACAAGAAAACATTTATATGTCAAAATAAAGTGCTGTCAATTGCTGGTAAACTTATTATTTCTTGCTATATTAAGTTTTATTTAATATACTCGTCGCAAAGTAAATATAATTCACCGGATTTATTTGTTTTTGTCAATATAATAAACAGGAAATAATAAGATTTCTATTGTTTTTTTTCTTATTAGTCGTCGACAGTAGTGAAAAAGTTGTTTATAGCCGCCATCTCGAGAAACATCCAAACAAATATACGAAAAGCCTTTTCATTGGTTAATGGACTCTCAATAGTTATAATGTCTTTTGTCGCAGTAAAGTTTAGCGAAAACCACTCGCTAACGATCCGAAAATTGTCGAGAGGGACATTCTTTTTGGTCTATAAAATGGATGAGTCCTACACAAGTATCTGAATGATTTCACAATAAATACTTTATTTATCAGTTTTTTTTCGAAAACAATATTCAATAAAGTAAGATAGCAAAATATTTTTACATTGTTATTTTATTTAAAATTTTGACAGCAAAAACTTATAATTTTTAAATTCATTAAAAACAATATAAAAAAAATTAAAACAACAGTATGACCACTGTTAACTAATCTGCTTAAAAAAATCTATCAGTATAAGTTTTTAAATTGTAGAAATATATCTTTTATATTATTTTTTAGTGAACAAAGCGGTTGGGATATTGTATAGAGATTAATAAAAGATTAGAAAATAATAAGTTTCTTTATGACATAATTAAATATTTTTTTTAGTTTTTTGATTATTATGAAAACATTTAAAGGTAATCATCAGATAGCTGTGATCAATTTTCTACTCTATTTTTATAAAATATTTATTTTAACAAATTTTCCCATAAATTTACTAACATCTATTGTATTTACGACTGAATAGTTATAATTATATCTATTGTCAGATCAAAAATCAATTCTTCACCGTATTTAATATTTTAACATAACATAGTATATTTGAAATCTAGCATCAGACAATATAATACATATTTGGAAACTGTGCATGCATACTATTGATACAAGTCTTTCAGGATGGAGAGTATCTTCTAATAGCTAATACAGCTTTGCGAAAATAAATCGTTCGCTATAGTCATTTCGAACTAAATTTCTCGCCACAAAACAACTGAAATACGATCTATCGTGAAAATATTAACCCGGAAATATATTATTATTATTTTTTTTAAATAATATGCTTCCAACAATCTGTTTCCTTAACATTATTACAAAGGCCTAAACATTATTGACACACTTATCATAGTAAATATGCTTTACTCACCGTTCTATTCCCCATATGTTTGACCCTGCAGTGTAGAACAGCTGATTGTCCGACTATTGCAGTGACATTGCGTGGTGATACGTCATCGAAGTATGGTCTTTCGGGAAGAACCTGGAACCGCTGTCTTGATTGGAGTTCAGCTGATAACCCAGTTAAGCTTGCTGTATCTGCAAAAAAAAGAAAACTCTAGCATTCTGTGTCAAATATAATCTATTTTTTATGATACAAATATCACTATTTTACTTCGGTATATGATTTGGAAAAAAGTATATTCATATTGCTATTTTCCATTACACGTTAATTTTTTATGCACTCGTTCAAACGTTTGAAGCGTGATATTATAAAAATGACTAATCGATCTGCTTTCTACTATATAGTAATATGATATTCATTTTGTCATAGTTTGATATGTATTAAAATGTTTGATTTAACGGGTTTCTCCCTGTAGTGCTTAATATTAACTTATATATTATTACAACCAAATTTGGCTGTTTTGACTTATGAATGCAGCTAAGCTACATGTCTTCCTCTGTCCTAGGGGAACACTGTTTCTATAAAAGCTATGTAGTGTTCATACCTAAAACTTTAGTTTTATTTTAAACGAATTGAGTAAAATATAGAGCAGAATACTCCAGTGACTATTTCATCATAATGAGCTCTCTAAAATCTCTCCCTTGAAAATTTTTAGTGAAAATGGTCTGTGCCTCAAACCAATACTCAGACAGCAATATAAGTACATGTTTTTTATGGAAAATATTTGTTCGTTATAATCCAGATAAACAAATACAAATTTATTTAATATTCAACATACATTGTATAATATACAGTGCAATAGATATATTTGTATACATATATATGTATCTAAATACATTTTTGATATTATCATTTTTTTACGTTACATAAATAAATAAAAGATTCTCGGTGTTGGCATTGTTAATAAGTATGTATTTTAAACAAAATGATAGTGAATATTAGTCTAAGAACAACTACGTGTGGTTAAAACCTTCTTATTTCATATAAAGATATTATTTATATTTGTAATATA